>PISX010009698.1:0-74369 GCA_004024625.1 Mellivora capensis | reverse complement strand
ACTCTTAATCTCACAAAACAAACTGAGGGTTGCGGGGGGGAGGGGGTCGGGAAAGGGGGGTGGGGTAATGGACATTGGGTTGGGGAGGGTATGTGCTATGGTTAGTGCTGTGAAGTGTGTAAACCTGGCGATTCACAGACATGTACCCCTGGGGATAAAAATTTGTTTATAAAAAATAAAAATTTAAAAAAAAAAAAGATGCTTGCCATATAGTAGGTCTTCATTAATTGTTTTTAATTGTTTAGAAGAGAGACCCTTCAAAGCAAATATTAAGTCATCAGAAGAGCTCAGGCTTCCCTTCTACCACACTGCTTTCTGTCTGGCTGTCACTTGTGAAATGGAGACGGTCTTCTTAGCTAATCTACTGAATTGCTGCAAAGAAAGTAAAAATAAGTTTCTGTAAGTATAATGTTTTATCTACTTTCCTCTTTAAACTAATAACAGTTGTGAAATTAATAAACGACAAGATTTCTGATTACAGACCACTGCTGTCCCAGCCTTCCTGTAACTCAGGCCAAATTTCCATTAGTCTAAATGGGAAACATCTTCAGAAAGACTGAAATGTTGGCATAAGAATCATTTTTTAACATGTTCCTTCCTGGGTAAACTACTTTGTGAAAGAATCAATAATTGGCTCCATGTCTGGAATCCTGAAAAAAGAGCTGTAAAAAGCCAGCAGTGAAATCTACAACGCTAATGCTTATTTAGGCAGTTAATAAAACATGCATGCTGATTATCCAATAGCCTATTAGCGCTCCCTTAAAGCCACTACTGTTGCTTTCGAATCTGCAGAAGACTGTGCCAGAAATACATGCCGCTCCCTTACAGAACGGACTGTTTTAAATTGTTACCAAGTGTCATTTAAATTTCTACCCAGGTTATTTAGAAAAAGGACATCCGGTGAAAAGAGTAATGGGTTCCCTATTCCGCTGTATAAGGAGAGATAGGTACTGGCACCTCTCTAACACTGTAGACAGGCAGCCAGACATCCCATGAAATGGTATTACAGAGCCTGTAGGATGGAAAATGAGTCCAGGTGATGATTCTACATGGCCACAGAAATTGTAACTGACCTGACCTCATTTAAAACCACGAGGCTGATTTGGGTTCGGTAGCAGAATATAGTCATCCTCATCACGTTAGCAATAACTGAACACCTCTCTGTTTAAGGAATCTTCTTTTCCGAAGCCTTCTGTTCTCTCAAACCAGAAAGTACCGTCATGAGCTCAGGCAGCTCCTTCTTTTGTGTGTGCGAAATTTCTTCACAATGCTTGGGAGTGGGGGCATTGAGGAAGTGGTATGTTTTCTGTTTTCATCACTAAAATAAGTGTGTGCAGTAGCCACACTGAACCCCTATGGGATCTATTGGTGCTACTCAAGGCAGAAAAGGATGGGGCAAGAAGACATAGGCTCAGTCTTCATCTCCTTAGTGGATGGAAGGTAGGTATGTGGGAAATGAAATGTATGTGGGAAAGAAAAAGGATGTATCCAAGGGGAAATGAACATGTACAGGGGGGAGATTCCAGAACTACCTACTGGGGTGGAGATGAAAAACAAATGAACTAGGAATGCAAGAATAATCTTCCCCAAATTGAGAAAACAAAGAAGAAAAAGAAGGAAGAGGAAAGAAGGAGGAGGGGGGAGGGGAGAAGAAGGACTAGGAGGATAGGAAGGGGAGGAAGAGATGGACGAAAAAGAGATCCTTTTCCTCTTTCCCAGTGGAAAGATATAACAAAGAATTTTCTTTTAAATGGAATGTGCTTTAAGTTCTGTAAGCCAGAAACCCCACCATCAGTCAACTACATTTATCGAACATCTATTTTACACCCCCTTTTAAGCTATTTGAAGTCATTAGCCTCAGGTAAGGTCATATACGCAAACTCTGCTGGCTCTTCCAGATGTGCCAGAATTCAGATGTCATCAAAGTTTGATATCGCATCACCAACGACAAGGAGATAATAAATTTCTGTACAAACTCAGAAAGCATGTTTTGAAACTGTTTACCCAGGACTTTTTTAGGTAGTTGAGGAATCATGACTTCTTCAGAGTCGTCCCTCTGGATCTGGTATGTCAGAGATTGGGAGACTATAATCTCACTTTTTAAATTATGCCTTTTAAAACTGATTCGGTAGTTTAGCCAACTCCTTCATTCATGTGCGGAGCCCTTGCTATGTGCAGCCTGGGTGTTAAGTGCTAGGCAGATACAAAGAAGAGTAAGACAGAACCCTTGCCCTAAGGTGCTCACATTTCCCTAGAGAAAACAAACTCATAAATAGGTAAATTCAGGCTCTGTGGTAACTGCCATCATAGCAAAGAATGTCTTTTCCACCATTCATTCTTTAAGATCTAGTTTTAAAGCAGCCATCTCTTACAACCCTTCAAAACCTTCCCTGTCCCAGGTGGAACCACCCAACTCATACCCTTTCACTGTCCAGAGTACTTTAACTTGTTTCTAGCAGAACACACATGCTAGTAGTATGGATTATGGGTAATTATATATACATGAGTCTTGGGTAGACTGTAAGGAGTCTAAGATCAGACAGGCTCCAGATATCATTCATTCTGTATCCCGGATGCCCAGGATAGTATCTGGCTTGCTGTAGACACTAATAGACGTTTCTGAAATTGAACTGGATTCCAATGAGTCATTTAATTACTAGTGTATTGGGTCATTTCTTTGATTCTGTGTTCCCTCCAAAGCAGCCATACAGATCTAGAATGGACCAATAAGCCTCAAGAAATTAATCCTTGAGGGGGGAAAAAAATCTGCGGCTAACAGTTTGTCCACAAGTTGAAACTGATGTCAGAGCTCTAATATTGTTTTCTTTTTGGTAATACTGAGCACACCATCATGGTAGGGAGGGTGCTGGTGGTTACTGGGAATCAAGGGAGCTGATATTTCCCAGTTACGTCAATACCAGATGTAAAGGTTTTTCTCATGGCACTTTCTATCTTAGGATTAATTTTTCTATCTTCTTAAAATCATTATTTTAGAAAACAATTACTATACCCAAGTGAAATTTTTAAAAAAAATATGATGGTAGTTGTAGATAATTCTTTCAAAAAACAAATAAAACTGAGAATGTATTAATACTAATGACTTCTTTTACATACTTAGAGAAATAATGTCTTACATGGAACAACTGATAGGAAATAAAAAGGAGCTAATTGACAGAAAGCCTTTTTTCCATTGTTGCTCTATTCTGACTGCTCCATACCTCTAGCCTCTCATTGTCACCAAGCAATGTAAAATTTGGGAGCTCAACATACATTTTGTCACTTTTATTTTACCAGATAGGGGTTTTAAAAAATAAAAATCAGAAATTACTATTTATTATCACATTATTTCATAAAAGAAACAACTTCCTAACATACCAAATATCAAAAGTCCTAACAGACATTAAAATTGAATGAAGTTAGCTTTCAAAAAAGCCCCACTTCATGTCCTTATTATTCTTTCTGCTGTCAACGGGTAAAAATTTGGGCATGGACTCGCAGTGTCCACTAGTCAATCTTCGAAGTCCCTGTGTCTTATCCTTCTCTTCCATTTCATGCCTGCCCTGTTCCATCACCCAACACACCCAACCGAGCCCCTCCTGGGCACCAGGTGCCACTGCCACAACATTGATCTCGTGTGTCCTCGAGGCACTACTGCGGCCACCTGCTTCTAGTAGAATAAGGCTTATTAAGCATTAGTTTTACCACATGGAATCAGACTGGATGAATATCACAATAAAAGCTGGTGATTTTAACAGAGATTTCAGGAAGAAAGAATTGAACCCATAGCATTATCAGTTTGTTTAATGTAAAAAAAAAAAAAAAAAGACGAGTTTTTTCTTACTTTTTGGAGCTTAAGTTATAGAAATGCAACTGTGCATCCGTAAAAGTATGTGGCCTTCTAGAGAAACTAAGATAATAAAACATATCTTAATAAAGAGATTTATTTTTTAAAATCAACTAATGTTAGGCAATATCTGTACCCTGCACATTGAAAAAAAAATCCAAGCAATATGAGAGAGCATATGGTGAAAAGTCTCTCTCCCTCTTCTGAACCCCAGTTTCTCAAATTCCCTCCCCAGAGATAAGTACAGCAACTATGGTTACCAAATTTGTGTATATCTTTGCACAGATAGTCTACGATTATGCAAACACATATATCCTTTTTTCCCCCACAAAAATGATAGTACACCCTATATGCTGTGCTCTATCTTGCTTTTTTAAGTTAATAATTTCATCTTAAGGCTGGTCCACACTAGGATCTACAGATCTGCCTCATTCTTCTTAACTTGTATGTAGTATTTCATTGTGTGGTTACATATAATTTATTTCACCAATTGCCTTTTAAGGTTTCTTATAGGCTTTTGCTATTGCAAATAGTAATACAACCAGCATCCCGGTACCCGTATATGTGCAGATGTCCTTCTGGAAAGAGAGCTGCTGAGCTCAAGCGTGTGTACATTTCTGCTACTCTCCTCGCCTTTCAATAAAAATCTGGAGATTTTAAAAGCTCCTGCTCACCACCCTGCCATCTGGCCCTTTTCCAGACATGCTAACCCTTGTTCCTTTATGCCAGTGACTCTTAATCCTGCTGCCCACCACAAGCACCATGGATCTTAAAAAAATACCAATACCAGTCCCAGGGATCTCATTTTAATCCGTGATCCCAACAATGTAGTTCCTCTCCCACTACTCCTTCCCTGGGCCATCCTTCAGGCTCTCCTAGGCAGAAAAATAACCCTCAGCCATGAAGAAAACAGGAAATTGCTCCTGAGATCTGAGGGAAGAAGTGTTGGGTCATCAGGACAAGAATCAGTTATTTATATGATTACTATACAGTCTCTATGCCTTCAGGAGCAGAGGAGAGGCCCCGCGCCCCCCCCCCCCCACACACACACCTTGTCCTTGCTCTCAGCTCCCCCTTCCACCTCCGAACTGGTTAGCCTTAAAGAGCCCAGGGATGTTGCTGAGTCCTCTGCTGCTTTTTAAAACATGGGCTGAAAAATCAGTATTAGTATGAGCCAGGCACCAAGCCTGAAGTGAGGCGTGAGAGTTCATCATGGTCTGAACTTAGTACACAGATGTCGGCGATCCTTGGTTTTTCTCCTTTTCTCATAGATTTTTTTTCCCCCTTTCACTCTCCTGCTCTTCCCCTCTCCTTCTCCTTTCCTTATTCGTGCTTTTGCTTGTCACTTCTTTAACCCACACAGAAACTCACTAAGATGAGGATCCCATGATAGCTGAAGGTATCCAGTCTGAGTAATTCCTTGATTTTTGCGTCTAATAGGGTGAAATCATGGCGTCAATCTTGCTGGGTTTAATGTTCCAAAGCACCTATGGTTACTCTTCAATAGCCAGGCACGGCTGGAAACTCATCAGCTCTGGAGAAAACCCTTAGCTTTAGCTGTTCATTTACAGATGCTGGAAGCCCCAGTCAGGGCGTCTTTCTAAGTCTGCTTTATAACAATTAAGCTCGCTGTGGTAAGAAATCAGTTCCAGCATGTTTTATGGGCAGCTACAATTTTGGTTCAAAGGAAGAAGCACGTAATCTCCACAATTCCGAAAGGGAAATATCACAGGCAGATTCCGACACATTTCCATCTCACGGCTGTGTCAGAAGCCACGGGCACCTCCCATCTGTGTGCTTGTTCCCACGCAGCAAGTTCACGGTGTGACAATGACGGATGTACCGGGAACTCACGGGCGTGGAAGCTGTTCTCTTCTGGGGGTGGAATGATGTGCCCTTAGTATGATAAGCCACTTCCATCCCATTAAATCACAAATCTGTCTCCTCTCTGTGCATCCCACATGAGCGGCTGAAGAAAAATTGTGGAATTGCTAACACTTGCTGCAGCTGTCAGGAAATGATACTAATTAGTTTAATTTGCAATAACACAAGCACTTAACTCTCCAAATAATCTAAGTTAGTAAGTCAGTTTTTATATTATGACAATGTCATGTTTAAGAGACTCCGGAGCCCTGCTTTTTTGACCTTTGACACACATTTCTGATAAAGGAACACATCAAAGATGTTTTGTTTTCCTTTTCCATCATTCTTTCATCTGTTCCAGTGCAAATTATTTGATAAATGAGATGGCTTGGTAGCCTTCCATAACTGAAAAGAAGCTGAGCTTGATGTCATTAAAAAGCACACGTTAGCCAGAGGATTATACTTACAAAAAAGACACTGGATCAAGCGGATGATACTTCTCAAACCACGAAATCTCCTAGAATTCTTGTGTTCACATTTAATTCCATCCCCCCCCCCTTTGTCCTTTTTTGGTGATTGTCAGCCTGGTAGAGGGGAGCTGCCCTGGCGAGCTTCACTTTCTCCTCTTACCGGACTCCTTTTCTCGGGCAAGGCGGCTCCCACTGTTTCTGCTCCTTCCCCTGACAGGCGAAAAGTTTGATGTCTCTATCTCCTTTCTCCTTTCCATACATTTGGTATCAATGCCTCTTTCAGAAGCCAAAGAGGAAAAAGCTTACATATGCATACATATTAAAGGGTCTTCATCTGGGATCTCCCAGGGTCCCCCCAATCTGGGAGTTAGCAGTTGGACATGTTTTCTCTTTCTTTCGAGCCATACTCTTTTTTTATTCCACATGAGATCAGGGGTTCGCGGCTGCCACAAAGCCCTCGCACAGTTCCAGACCTTAATGGAATCCTCATTGGATGATCTGTCTAGATCGGGAGGGGTGGCGCAGTGATTTGGGGTTTCTGGGCTAGGTCCCTAGGCTACAAAGAACTTTACACAAGGGTTTGCTATTTTCATCAGTTTCTCAGGCACCTTTTTATTTAAAAAAAAATTTTTTTATTATAAAGCTTAATCGAGGTTTGTGGAGCCCGTTAAGACTTTGGAAAGAGAAGTATTAGGAATTTCTGTTATTATTCAAATACACGAAAAGTTGTTTGGCCTCTTAGAAAAATTTTACTGAGAGCCACCCAGGTTTAAACTCACAGAGTGAGAGTGATTTTTAAAAGGAAGGACTGGATACAAGTTTCCCCTTCCCCTCCCAACTGTGGTTCAGAGGTAAAAGTAAAATGTTACTTTCTTCTGAAAGATGTAATCCTCGTCACTGAGAGTTGTATTTAAGATCAAGCAGCAGATGGCCAGAGGCCACTGCTCTGCTTTGTCCTGTTTTTTCAGTCAATTACTGGGGTAACAAGAACAAGTTCCACAGCTTAAAAAGTCTGCAAACATTCAGGTCTCTTTTTCAAGTGCGGGGAAATAATAGAGTTGATGTCAAATCTAAACATCCATTCCAAAGATGGGTCAGAAACCTTTGAAATGGGGTGGGGGGCGACATTAAAATAGTTACTGAATAATTTTAGCATTTGCCCATTTGGGAAATACTACCTCAGCCACGTGTGTCTGTGTAGCCACGACAGTTACCATTCTGTCCATGTTTCCATCATAAATAAGCCTCAGTGTTGAAAGCTTTATAATTTGGTTATAAAAATTTGCTTTCTACTAGAATTTGACAGGATATGCAAGATCCAATTGTCCCAGAGAGAGATTGTTTTAAAAACATTTGGGAGGAATAAATAAAGGTTAACATATTGTGAAATGAGAATCAGAAGTTTTATACCGTATTTTTTTTTAGTGGTCTAAACAGTGACATATTTAGATAAATTTGGGGCCCAAAGTAAAATTTTAGAAAGAATTCACTTATCCATTGGTAACTGCTAAATAAACATGTCTCCAGTGTCCCCCAATATTCAGGGCATCTTACGGGATACTTGGTGATATAGAGAAATACAGACTATACGTTAAGAATAACATATATAGGGGCGCCTGGTGGCTCCGTGGGTTAAAGCCTCTGCCTTCGGCTCAGGTCATGATCCCAGGGTCCTGGGATCGAGCCCCGCATCGGGCTCTCTGCTCAGCAGGGAGCTTGCTTCCCCCCCCTCTCTATCTGCCTGCCTCTCTGCCTCCTTGTGATCTCTGTCAAATAAATAAATAAAATCTTTTTTTAAAAAAAGAATAACATATATATAGACTATGGAGACAAAGATGCTGAGGTTTTTCCCCACTTGCTCTCATCTGATTTTGCTTTGTTTTCCATGGTCTATTTTTTCCCCAACATTTTAAGTAATTAATACCAAGAACCTGCATTACTAATCATCACTCAGCCTAAGGGTAAGCCCCATAGGTTTACTAGGTTTGGCTAAAATAATGTTAGTGCAGAAAAGTTAAAAAAAAAAAAAGGCGGGGTTGGGGGGAAGAGAGAGAAAAGAGAGAGACAAGAGAAGGCTGGTGAGCAGGGTCCAGGAATCGGACCCGGGTGCTGCTGCCGACTGGTGTGACATTGATCGTGTCGTGTCATTTAATCTCTGTGGAGACTTTGGTTTTCTAAACTGTCAAATGTGAGTGTTGACATTTTAGTTCGTTGCTCCTATCAGCATGGTTTTGTCATTTTTTGTGGACGGGGATGTTTTGCGGAGGCTCAGAGTTTCCTCAGAACGCTGCAGTGCCTCTGGCTGAACTCATGGAGCCCGTGGCTTCCAGAATGGCTTGGGGATGGCTTTCGTCTTCCAGGAGCGCGGCTTACAGGGAGTGCTCGTGCTTCAGCCGCACCTGTGGTTGTGATGACGGGCAGCAACAGGGCCTGTGAAAACTGCATGTTTCACGAGGCCCTTTCGAATCTGCAATCTTGTGGAACTCTAGCGAAGCACCTAGAACATAGGTGTTGTCTCTACCGCTCAGTCGAGCACTGAGAGCAACCGGATTCAATCACTTGGGTAAAACACTAAGTGCTGGGGGATCCTAAAGCTGAATTTGGCCCTCTCTCGGCACACTTCTCCCTAATTTTAATTTCTCTGGAAATGGTTTTTAGACAAAATTAATCCAACTAATTAATACGACTTATGTTTAAAGATCTACAGGCAAAGAGGACATGATTCCACGTGTGCACGTACGCGAGTTAACAGGTGATTTTTAAATCCTTGTCCAGTGGCTCTGGCATTCCCTGAAGAGGCCGCAAAATATCCTTGGGCTCCAAGGCCCAAATATCCTCTGTGCTTCAGCCCCAGTCAGCATTCCGACGTTGGGATTAATGTTCAGCTACAGGCCTGTTTTAATTCTAGCTGCCAGGAGTCTCCCCCTCTCTGGCTTGTGCAGCCCCTTGAGAGCAGCCAAGAAATACAGAAGCTCTTAGATTCTTACAGCTGAGTGAGATTTTTGACATTATTTAGGCCCAGATTCTCATTTTCCAGAAGAAACAGAAGCCCCAAAGCCTGAGAATTCCTCCTACTGGCTGGCAGGAGAGCTGGGACCAGAAGCTGGTCTCTAGCATCAGACCCACGGTCACTCCTGCGACTCCAGGGCAGCCTTCCTTCTTCACGGAACAGTCCAATTGGACCTCTGCAGAGAGAGGCCTTGGAAGCCTATTTAAATGAGTGAATTAAGCTACTCATCGAAGGCCTCGCTAGGGCACCTGAGACACGCAGGAGACACTCCCCCTACCCTTAGTGTTGCACACAGCACATGCACTCATCCTTCCAAGAAGCTATTTTCCTTAGTGTCACTTGCCTTCTCCCCCCATTTCTACACTTTTCCATTTCTTTCCATCCTGCTCCCAGCACATATACATACGTGACATAATGACCACATACCAACATTTGCAAATCTTACTTAGTTCCTTAAGCTTTTATACATATAATTCTCAAAGCTCTGATGTCTAAAACATGAAAGAAATTCAACCTTTAATTCAAAACAGCTGATTTAGGGTTCTCCGTGTTCAGAGCAAATTAAAAAAGCTCTCTGTTTTCATCTATCATATCCAAACTGACAAAAAAGATGTTACATGACTCACTCGGATTGCAGTAGGACAGAGTGGGGAATGGAGGAGAGGAAGAGGGGAGGAGAATGGAGACAGAAGAGCCATCATCCACGGACTTTTTAAAGGCGTGAAGCAGCAATGCCATCTAGAATGCAAGAAGGACCTCAATATTTCTGGTCAAATATCCAAGGTTTCAACTTGAGAGAGAAATAAAAAAGAACAATGCATTCCCTTACCAGAAATATTCAGCAGTTTTGCATCATAAATCAGTTGTTTGAAACCAAAAAAACCTAGCTATTATCCTCTCTTATTACACAGCAACCACAATAGTGTAGTAAAACTGACATTTTGGTCTTCTCCAGGGGGCGAGGCCAAACCTGCTGGGAATGGTCCCCACCATGGACAACATTCTGGGTTTGCTCCTTAAATCCATTATTATGCAGAACCTGCCATAATCCAGGTAACATCCCTCATTTCTAAGAGGTATCACTTGCCTTTGTGATTTTGTCTGCACGTCAATAAACAGAATCCAAAGATTCTGAGGAATTAAAGAAGGTCTTGGAACCAGGCAAGTAAATTGCAGACGAGGAAGGAGGGGCTGATTACACAGGCTCATCCGGAATGCAGGGCAGCTGCGCGGCGGCACGCGTGTAACATACGAAATGGCCACACCACAGAGGACCCTCGGTGCAGCCTTACCGTCCTGGAGTCCCTGACTGGACCTGCATTCACCAGACTCTTCCTGGAAAAACAACATGAGCATGGCGATGATTTGAAGGGACGCCATTCTTTTCTTGCCTTTACTTGGGAATCTAGTTGCCTCCAAGGACATTTGCCATAATGGAGCCCCTGGCAATTGGAAACATAGAGCCCATAACAAAAGAATAAGGGATGGCTTCCGTTGGCTTGCGGGGCTGCTGGAAGAGTGTGCTATGTGTCTCCATGTGATGGAAATCCAGTTTGGGTCACACGGTTATTACTGACGTGTAATATTTGCAATTAAGTAGCTTAACGGCGCCCACTTCTTCCAGAGCAAAAGCCACTTTGCATATTGAGGTACACAGGTGATCTCTGTCACTCTTCCCCTTTTACAAAGACCAGCTTCAAGGCTAAATGTGTTTGTTCAAAATGCCTCCTCCCCTCAAGTCACCAGGGCTGCTCACTGTAACCAGTAATTTCGAAACAATAAGAACACTTTTCAGGAGGATTATAATGCGGTTGTCTGATACCCAGAATGCCCCCTTGTCAGAGCCTCACTTATCATCAACATGAGAAATGCAGAGTGAGCTGGCAGTGGCCTTGGAGAAAGGAGTGGGTGGAAGGGGGAGTTTGGGCCACATCAGTGCCTGTCTGATAGAACGTTATTTTCTCCCCCTTGAACACAATACAGAATTATCCCAATCTAGGCACACACACCTCCCACCCCCAACTTCGATTGCTGTCACCTTTCCTGGCACAAGAAATCAGTAACAGATGTGCCAGGCCTTGAGTAAGAAAACAGAGATCATCGGGTACTTTGTAACGTGCCCCAAACTAATCCTAGAGCTTACATACAATTAAATGAAACTATGTCAGGATTCACGCTTCAACAAAGTCCAACGCTTTCGAAAATTCTACCTCTTGGTTTTAATAAGTAAAATTTTAAAATGTGCCTTGAAAGAACTCACAAATGCTAGATTTACTCTGTAGGTCCTAGGACTGATTAAAACTCCTATTACTGATGAGTTACTGCTTCTTTCATATGTAAGGAAGGGACGGGGGCACTTAAATTCTTATCTTCAGAGTAATGAAGAGTGACGGGGTCTTTTCTAAGTGACTTTCATTGGAAACTTGGCTTAGATTAAAAGAGGCCAATTTTGGGAGAAGCTGGAATCTGTCAGCAGGTGTTAGGTTTCTCTTGAACAACAAGAGTTCATTCCCACCTGGAGTGCGACAGGCTGGTCTGGTCACTGCCTCTCAAGAAATACAACACAGACTGTAAGTGTATCTGTGGAGAAATGTGGGAAAATGATCCCGGGCTTTAAGGGGTTTCTCTGCTGAGAAGAGACTATAAAAGGAACACATTTCTCTCTGGAAAAATGAAAGGTGATCACAGTTAAATCATGAAAGGTGTCAATACACATCTATCTAAACTCAGATTACCAGATCTATGGAAAGAATGGGTTTATATCAAGTAAAAAGAAGTTTAAGTTTCCTACTAGTCTTAAAAACTTTACTACCCCATTTGAGAAACCGGATTATTCACAGATTTTTTTTTAAAGATTTTATTTATTTATTTGACAGACACAGATCACAAGTAGGCAGAGAGGCAGACAGAGAGAGAGGAGGAAGCAGGCTCCCTGCGGAGCAGAGAGCCCGATGTGGGGCTCGATCCCAGGACCCTGAGATCATGACCTGAGCTGAAGGCAGAGGCTTAACCCACTGAGCCATCCAAGTGCCCCGAGAAACCAGATTATTCAGAGTTGAGATGGAATGATAGATGTCAATTTCTAGTTGGTTTTGAAGGGAAGATGGGGCTACCCGGGAATGTCTTTGTAATTTTCTTCTGTGAGCTCCTGAGGATGGCAAAGCCTCTGACACCCCATCTACTGGAGTTATATGGAAGGTCTGACCCAGGAGGTATTGCCTTTGTTCCTAGGACTTTAGGAGGGGGAGGAGGAGCTGTAAAATCTTTATTGAACTTGCAGGCTACAGGAGTAGGGAAACCGTAGCCAGGAGGCTTTGAGGACTTTTTCTAGCAGAAATCAGACTAGTCATGATAAGCATTTATCACAGTATTATTACAATGGCTATAGTTCTCTCCCTTACAAAGAGAACAATGCCCAGGTCTGAAAAATATCACTAATTACTTCTATATAGGGGCTCCTGGGCGGTTCAGTGGGTTAAAGCCTCTGCCTTCGGCTCAGGTCATGATCTCGGGATCCTGGGATCAAGCCCCGCATCGGGCTCTCTGCTCAGCAGGGAGCCTGCCTCCCCCCGCCCCCTGCCTCTCTGCCTACTTGTGATCTCTGTCTATCAAATAAATAAAATAAAATCTTAAAAAAAATAACTTCTATATAAATAAAAGAATTGTAGGGAAATGCATTTTATGGAATGCATAAATAAAAGTTAAAATAAAATAAAAGCTTTGATGTCATTTTCTTTGCTTTAGTCACTGGAAGCCTATGGATCATTACTGCCAGTTAAAAACAACAAAGTTTAAAAGTACATTGTAAGGTTTATTCGAGAATAGCATGAGCCTTGGCCTTCCGATGTCATTTAGGGGGTTTTGCAAATTGGATATTCAGAGCCTTAGGTCCAAGAGGACCCAGAGACAATAATTTCAAATGTCTCCTCTAGGGAATGCTTTGACCACCCGCCACCACCATTGTGGGACAAGGCAGCTAGTGTTGCCAAGGGGCTTCACTGAGCCCTCGGGGCTGTCTGACCAGTTCTGGGCTTCTAGGGACCGCAAAAAGTTGAACACATAGTTTCATCACGGCCTCCCCTCCTTGAGGTCCCATCCGATCGGAGGTCCCCATCCGATTCCAAGACAGACCCCAGGACTGGCCACTGTGGCTTACAGCGCCTCACAAGCCGGGGGAAGAGGGTATGGGGAAGGAGAAACAGAATGATTTAATGACTTGTTTACTTCCTAAAAGAACCTGATGCCCGCTTCTTCCCCTGAAAAACACTCTTCATCATAGGCCCACAGGGAGTAAATGAGGAGAACAGAAAAGTGCTGGGAGATTAGGACGTCAAGCCATATGTCCCCCTTTCCGCCGTCATCCTTAGGGGGGAAACAGAAGTATTGTTCAAACCAGGAAAGCCAAGAAAGTATTTTAGTTCCCCCTTTGGATCGGACCTTGGTGTTGTTAGCATGAGCAGCGTAAGCACTCCTACCCCGGGCCCCCCTGCATGAAGGATTCTCATCTGTGAGGATGGCTGCAGTGGCTCTGAATGTCTTCTCTTGGGAAAGTCATACAAGTTGGTTTTAGCAGGACGAGGACCCTGGGGTCCCCGTGACCCTTGAACTCCCACCCCAATTCACATCACCATCGCGGTGGGCCGCCTCTCCGGTTGCAGAGGGCGTTGGACCCCCTGACCTCCCTGGACAACTGTTGGGACTGAGGGGAGGGAAGAGCCCGAAAAGAGATTTTTTTTTAAATTTTATTTTTTTTTTCTAAATGTTAACTAAAAGTGCCTTATCTCTGCCGCTGTCCTAACTACCTCACTAATTCTCGTAGCAAACTCATGCTGTTAACGAAAGAGCTGATTTAAACAAAGCGGGAGTATTTTTAGAACAATAACAAAACCTATTCATGATATCTAATTATGCAAACTGTGAGCAAGAAGATGCTAGTCGTGCATTAGCTGAGACTTGACTCCTGTTCTAATTTGCTCTTTTTCCGCAGCAGAAATTGGTTCCTTTTTGTCGCTTTCCTGCCTCCGCGTGGCTCGGCGCTCTGGGCGGACGCGGACCAGGTCACCGCCAAGTGTGTCTGTTGCCGCGGTAGACGGCAGTTAGGGAGCCTGGCAGGATAACGTATTGTCATGCAGATTACAGTGGTTTGCCGCGGCGTGATTCACAGATATGATTGCATCTAATTTCAGAAATAAGTGGAACCGTCTGCTCTTTTGTGTTAGGTGAAAAGCTGTTCGATGGCATTCAAATGACTGCTGCCTTTGCCACCTAGAAAGAGAGAAAAGAAACCCACCCATCGCACAGCAGTGACTTTCCTCATTGTACCCCTCCAATTCAGCACCATATTGGTTTTTATAAGAATCCGCATTCTTTTTCTCTTTCTTCCGAGAAACCGTATGGCCCGATGTTTTGGGGAGTGGGTATATTTTATTTTATTAAATTTTCTCGCCTCTTCCTCTTGGAGCAGGACCATGCTAACTGTTCGTTTTCCTCACTCTCTCCTGTGGTTCGGTAACAATCTTCTTCTGACTCAGAAGAAAACATCTCCGTGTAAACCCCTCAGCGAGAAGTTCCTAAGAAATGATTTAGCGTCTCTAAACGTGGCCACTTCCCTGAGGCCTGTGGGTAAGGAGAGACTTTGCAACTGAGAAATAATGGCCCCTCTGATTATTAATCGGATCTCTTTTAGGTTGTCGCCTCCCATCAGTGTGTAGGGTTTTGTGTAGCTTTCCAGCACCCTGGCCCTCTACTTGCAAGGGAGGCGGTTCTCCAGAAGGGGACGAATCAGGCGCACACTCTTTTCCTTCTCTTTGACCACACACAGTCCTCATCCCTTTATGAAATCAGCCTCCCCGTTCGAGTTTGCATCCCCCTAATTATGTGCTTTCTTAAATGTTTGTTTTCTGTTGCTCTAACTTTGGTTTTGCATATCACTCTAAAAAAGCCCACAGAAACAAGTTAACTATACTTTTCATTCCAAAGAGAAATTAAACCTAGGTAACAAACCCTTTGGCAGGAAAACAGTGGGATTTCCCAATGAGCCACATGAACGCAGAGGATTTTGGAAGCCAGCAGTCCCTTGGGACCCACAGAGCACAGAGGTTAAAGCGAGGGAACATCCACCAAATGTCTGTGAAGGGGCCATCCGCCGTTTAACACCGACGCTTAATTTTGTTCAGATTCCGCAAGGAGACCGATCACAGGCATTTTTCCCCCTTCTCATTTCACACAGAAAATTTCAACCCTGAGTATCAGCACAAGATTAAGGATACGAACCCAGAGGGGGGAGAATATTTACCCAGAGGCACCTCCTTCTGGCCGACTGACTCCGTCGTCAGAGACGCTAGCCCTATTTCCCCAAGCTGGAGGGGTTTTGATGGTTTTCTGATTTGACCCATCATAAATGTAAATCCGTGTAACAATGAGGTGTCCCAAGTTGGAGTTACTCTACGTGTATGTATATAGACTCTCTTTTCTCCTATGATCTTTAGACATTATCCCCTATTTGGTCCTTAAAGCTTACCCAAGTGCCATTTTATCTGCGTGAGTGAGAGTATACAATATTAGCATTCATGTAAAATTCTACCAGCTTTTCGGGGGGGGCCAATGTCCATGCAGGGAATTCCAGAACTGTCTGATGCGTGGGTCATTTGTACATCTGTCTTTACTGGTCTTCAAAGCAAAGAGCAAAAGAGCTGAAAGTGTCCAGCGGCAGCTGGAGCATTTCGTAAGATGTCTAGGAGACTCTTTCTCCAGCACAGCGATCGTCAGCAAGCACCTGGCGGGCATCCTGAGTATCCAAGACAGAAGGACCAGTACCTTTCCGCACTCACACGCTAGGGTCTTTACTAAACAAAGAACATGATTAGTAATTATCCCACTGACCTGAAGGTCTAGGTGGGAGAAGCAGCTCATTAGGAAACACAAACTCCTCGAAGAGCAGAGGATTTGGTTTCCTCTATATTTTTAAACGAATTATTAGACTTAAATGTTTTATTCTCACCATTCACCATCTCCTCCAAAGGAAAACACCACAACCTAGAAGTACATGGGGAAGGCTATAACTACCACAAAATACCTTTCTTGCCTTCACTTGGTAGATCTGCCCAGCTTGAGACGTAAAGCCAGGGGAAAAGCAATATGGCCAGGAGTAGGGGCTAGGACTCAGTTCCTCTATTAGTTACCATACAGGGTTTAACATAAAATATAAGTTTAATTCCATTAGGAAAGCATAAATTAAACTCTTTTGGTAGACACAATAAGAAAAAAAGTATTCTTTACTAACCCAGTCATATAGCCTTACCGTAATGCAGAGATGAGATCAAGAAGGAGAATGGGAAAAGAGGCCAAATCCACAGAAACCAGAATGCCTTAAACTGGGAACTAAGAAATTTAGGTTCCATCCAGGCACCATCACCCAGGGAAAGCCTCAGTTGTGCCATCTGTAAAATGGGGAGTTATCCTACAGTCCTTCACAAAGATACAAAAATCAAGAAGTATGTCTAAAAGTAGTTAAAAATAAGTTGTATTTTAACCTACTCTACACCACTAGGCCCAGGGCACAGAGCTGGGATTTAATAGTGGAAAGGAGGGGCGCCTGGGTGGCTCAGCGGGTTAAAGCCTCTGCCTTCAGCTCAGGTCATGATCTCAGGGTCCCAGGATCAAGCCCCGCATCGGGCTATCTGCTCAGCGGGGAGCCTGCTTCCTCCTCTCTCTCTGCCTGCCTCTCTGCCTACTTGTGATCTCTGTCTGTCAAATAAATAAATAAAATCTTTAAAAAATAAATAAATAAATAAAAATAAAAGTGGAAAGGACATCAAGAAGGTGATTCTAGCAGGACAAGAGTCTGCAAATTCATGGTAACCCTGAGAGGAATGCGGATGACGTTGTCAGTTACACCGGGGGGGAGCCCGAGTTACAGAGGGCAGGGGACATTCTCCGTAGAAAACTCAGAGCAAGAGGACGGGCAGGTGTGTGGCTGTCTCGTTCTTGCTGCTCGTAGGCTCAGCCTTCTAACTGGCATGGTTTGCCTGTGTAAGAGCATCCTTGTGCGCACAGTGGTCTCATCCTCCAGACACAGGAGAGGAGCAACTCAACCTTTAGGGGAGCCCTGAGTCCGTGCACAATACTGCTAACTGGTCTGCAGAAGCCTCCCGAGTTGGCAGCATCCTGCCTCTTCCTGTGCCTGGCTTAGACTGCCCGCCAGCATTACTCATGGCAAGAGATGATGATTCCCTGTCATTGTTTTTGAGTAATGAATGGGCAATTACCAAACTCTTCTGGAAACTCCTGTCTCCTCAGAGCCCTAATGGAGCATTTGATTCCCAGGATTGGGAAGGCAAATAGCAGTGAGGGTGCCCACATATTTCAGAGGCTCTAGAAATTATGTTGCACAATATAAACCATCGGAA
The DNA here is from genome assembly GCA_004024625.1 of Mellivora capensis. Lineage (NCBI taxonomy): Eukaryota > Metazoa > Chordata > Mammalia > Carnivora > Mustelidae > Mellivora > Mellivora capensis. Next base: position 56,774 of record PISX010009698.1, on the reverse strand, counting down.
GTTAAATGGCCTTCTGAAAGGATACTGCTGGGATATTTTTCATCACTTTTACAATATTTTTTTCCTTGCCGTCATTTAAAATAGATCCTTGGAAACTTGAAACTTAAATCTGTTTCCCTACCAAAAGTTTTCCTTTCAGTACGAGCACACGCGCGTGCACACACACACACACACACACACACGCTTTGTTATTTTAGGATCACTCATGGACTGGTGGCACTGATTTTTTTTTAATCAGAAAAACACATAAAAGCTTTCTCCACATATTTTCCCCACACACGCTGTGTCTCACAATGGTAAATTAAAGCCACGTAGACAAAAGAGAGACATCCTCACTATACAGACTAAAGGGTGACAGGCACTGTCATCTTTTCCACCTAATTATTTCATGGAGGGGGCATTTCTTTAAAGATTTAATTTTTTAAACCAAACATATCAAAAATAATTGTATTAGGTGCAAGCTTTATGTAATCCTTAGAATCAGAGCTCTGAGCAAAAACAACCTTCACGCTCTTTCTATTAGAAGGCCGGCGAGTAAATCTGATTTTCATAATAGCTTGGATTCACATACATTGTTGGTGAAAGTCTACGAAAATATGCTTTGTATTAGCTCTGCTAACTTTATATTCAGTTTTTCTTTTAAAAATTTAATTGCATTTCCCATTGTTTCTATTGCATTCTTATAACACAATTTGTGTTCCCTTTGGTAGCTAAAATTACACCTGTAACTGTCCAAAATTATTAGTAAAGTCAGCTTAGCCTGTGGGATAAAGTATCTGTCTTGTATTTCAGACAGATTGTGTTCCAACCCCATTGTGGTCAGATTTTTATTAAAAATTCTTCATATTTCTTTTCTCTTGGTGCCAAACAGATCGCTGCATTTTCAACACTTAATCATCCTCATCATCTAAAAATATTTCCACATTAAATGAAAATATTTAAACTTCTTTTTGATGCAGCAAAACTTAGAACACTGTACGAGGTCTGGTTTTCATAATGTTTTGTAAAAGCTTAGTGGGCCTATAGAAGTGGCTCTCTTGCAAAGAACTGTCAAGGTTAAGTTCAGAAGAAATGCAATGGCAGCAACCCAGGGGTTCTTTCTCTGAGATTTCAGATGGGCTAGTTCAGCAGGGAAATTTGTTCCCTTTTTCTGAGCAATCTCTTTGGAAAGCTAGCGCTGCTGATGTAAAGTTAAGGCTTCCCTCAGCGGAGACACTTTCCTCAACGTTTCAGACTCATTCATGGGAGGTGGGAGAGGGCCCGTTCCCAAAAGGCCCCAGGCAAAATCCGTAAGTACTTGCTGCGGTAACAGTAAGGGTCCAATCAGTAAAACAGAAACCTCTCTGAGCATTTGAAAATAAGAATTTTAATACAGTGGCTTGGTTCCACTCCTGTTGCAACATGGGAAAGCTAGGAAACCTGAGAGTAACAAGGTGGGGGGGCGGGGAGCTGGGCATGGACTCTCCTAGATTGGAGGGATAGGGGAGGAGGTGAAGCTTGAGCCAGGAAGACAATGGCTGAGATACCACAGGAGACAGAAAGGCAGGGGACAACAGGGCTCCTAGACCAGGGGTAGAAGGCTTGCCCTTGAGCATTTCAGAGCCTGTGTGGTCTCCTCCAGTTGTGAGCTCCCTACCCTTACCATGGATGGGAGAGTGCTGGGGGCTACAGGGAGGTACAGATGAAGCCAAGGGCAACTATTTGAGATAAAGGGGATGGAGCTTGGAGACAGGGACAGGGACGTCTACATGTGTGCATGGAAGGTCACGACGAGTGAGTGGCAGGCCAGGTCCTAGGCCAAAGCATGGGCCAGGGATGACGCAAGAGGATGGAGACGAGGGAGAGTTCTACTCATGCCACCATTGACCAGGAGGCCAAGAATTCTCCGATTAACCTTCAAAGCCAACATGTAGGTATAATTGATGAGGCAGGAAGATAGAGTGTATTTTATTTATCAATGTGTTAGTTTGCTTCGTAACTCAATTATTGAGGCGTAGGGACGTATCGTATGGGAACCTCCATTTGACCTTTTCTCTTAGGCTCTGTGGGTGGGAGAGATAGACCCGCAGAGGGAAGAAATACCTTTCCTCTCACCCTGCAATCTCCCACCAGTGCTTGTCACAGCCAAACCTGATGACACAGGCTTCCTAAAATCCCAGCAAAGCGGAAGACAGTGAGAAAGGGCCCTGAGAGCAAATGGGCTCAGGGCTGGGACACCCTCCCACCGCAGGCTGAGGGCCTCAGCTGAGCTCCCCAGGCCAAAACCGTATGTCCCTTGTATGCTAGGTTATCAATCTACTTTTCAAAGCAAGTCTTAAATGGATGTCCCACTCAGTTGTGGTTTTTTTTTTTTCCTTACCCAGCTTTTTCTCTTCCCTCCTTCCTCCCAAACTCCATTAAAATGCAAAAACTCCTGCTACGGCAGATTAAACCTCTAGCACTTTAGTGTAAATGTTTCTGTTAAATATTTTTCTGGGTCTGGAAAGCTTGGGGGAAACAGGCTGTCTAGGAAGAGATAGGAGGGAATAGAATGGCCATCTGGCGACTTTCTGCAGAAGTCATATTGTAAACTCTGCAAATTATAAGATACAAATAATCAATGACAATAGCGGCCCTGGGGAGGCAATGGTAGCTACGATTAAAATCAAACCCCTTGATGATACCCATGTCCACAGCCTCACAAACCTATGAACACGCTACTTTACATGGTAAAGGGAATTCTGCAGATGTGACAAAGTTCAGGTTCTTGAGATGGGGAGATTACCCTGCATTACCCAGGTAGGTTCAAAGGAATCACTGTGACCTTGTAAGAGGAACAGGAAGGATCAGAGTTAGTAGAAGCAGATGTGACAGCAGAAGCCAGAGGTCACAGTAAAGCAAGGAAGGAGCCACAGGCCAAAGAAGGCAGAGTTTCTAGAAGCTGAAGAGGGCGGGAAAACTGATTCTCCCCTGAAGCCTCCAGAAGGAACGGAGCCCCGCTGACACCATGATTTTAGACTCCGGTCTCCAGACTGCAAGAGAGTACATTTGTGCTGTTGTAAGTCACTAAGTGTGTAGTAACTTATCACAGCGGCAGCAGGATACTAACAGACGTGATTATCTAAGATGATCTGGACAGAGATGCATTAAGGACTTAGAAATGCGTTTGGGAAGAGAGAAAAGTCAGCTGATTGTATTTTAAACTTCTAAATCTAGGAACAAATTAAGGATGGCAGAGAGAGAAACTTATGCAGTACAAGACCCAATATGGCAAGGAATTTTCCTATTCACAGGTGTTCAAGAACTTCGATAGTCTCTGATAAAATTATTCAGTTGTAGGGGATTTAGGATAAAATCCAGCTTGCTTTTCTCAGTGGCTAATTTTTGGTATGAACAGCCTCTACTTGTCTGTGGGTGCCCTGCTATGGAGGTACAAAGGAGCGATGAGAAGCAGGAGTCTGGCAGCTGGGGGGGACGTCTCAGACGGCTGCCATAGCCCACACTGGCTGAAAATATTTCACAAATATTGTGGTGGTAGGCAGAAACATTTTATAGATTTGATTTTCCCCCCCTTATTTTATTCTTCTTTGGAACTTAAAGCTTCTTAGCCTTAATTCAATATCCATCCAGCAACCATGTATTAAACACCCACTCTAAGCCCCACGCTGGGCAAAATACAAGGGAGACAGAGATGAATGACAAGGAGACCTTTCGCAGGAGAAAGCTTATGGTCCAGGGTAGGAGGCAGATGAGTCACGAGTATTACAATAAAATGTGATATGAAGTACAACCTATAAATGAAAAGAGAACTCACATAGCTAATTCAAGAAGTCAAGAAATAATTCTGAGCGGAAACACTTTATCCAGGGTTTAAGGGATGAATGGAAATTGACCAAATGGAAAGTGCTAGACAGGGTAACAAGGTCTCAAAGGGCAGGATGCATTCAAGGAAGAGTTAGAATTAAAGATGGAGCAGGGAGAGAGGGAAGATAAAAATGGGGAACTAGGAGAGATCAGACTATGAAAGGTCTCATGCGCCATAGCATGGAGGCTAGATAGTGTAAGGCAGAAACAGAAGAGGTTGAGAAGTAGACGGATTTATGTGTGACTTCTGGGCCTGATTCTGCCACCTATTAGCTGTGGGATATTGGGGAAATTATTTCACCTCAGTTTCTTCATTTCTAAAAGAAAAATAGTTAATAAAATAGGAAAATGGAAACATCTAGATTTTTAAATCACTCCTCTATGTTCCCCACCCTTTCCCCCAGCACTCTCATGGTTTCCTTCCCTCTACCCACACCTCTGAAATAGCTCCTTTGAAGAGAAACTCTACTTCATTTACCCTGGTCTGAGCAAGCCATCCCTTTCCTGGACACTGACCGAAGCAGTCCACAAAGTATGTGACCATGTGATGGGTTCTCAGTACATCTAGGTCCCTTGCCTCCTTCCCCTAAGGACCTTGGGCTGCATTTTGAATGTTCCTGGGAACTCACAGTGTGTAGGAAGAAGAGTGTCTCCTGGTTCTATGGCTTGAAAGAATGATAGACAACTTCACTCTTAGTTAAAAATGGGAATCAAAAAGAAGAGGAGAAAGGAAGAAACACACAGAAAATCTGAAGGATCAGGTAAGGGATAACTTCCCTCCTCTTACCTTCTGTTTGTGAGTAGAAAATGAGGGGAGGAAGTGGGAAGAAAACAAGTAGACAACAGCAAACTCAAAGAATCACTGTGAGGGAGTGCGGAGAGCCCTGAGGGGTATGGCCCTGTCCTTGCTTGTGAATGTCTCCCCCTATTTCTCTGTACTAAGGAGAATTCAACTACAGCGAGCCCAGCTTCTCTCCTGAGATTCAGCCACATACTAAACACTTCCCCCCAGATGTCTCAAAGGAACCTCAAACTCCAAATGTCCCACCTGAACCCACCATGTATCCCCCAAACCCGTCCATCTTCTGTGTTCCTGTTCCCGGCATGGTCAACCATCCAAATGGTTATCCAGGTCAGAACCACGGGGACTCTCTTTGACACTCCACCCCACCATCCATCCCCACCTGTCAATGTCTACGTTATCTTGCTTGTGTCTCCTCTTCTCACTCCTCTCCACCCCTCCTTCCATGTCTTAGTCCTGGTCTCCAGAGTCTTTTCACGGGACTCTTCCCTCTTCCCATAACTTCCAACCACTATCTCTACTTTGCTCCTTCTGAGTCCATTCTCCACATCGCTGTCAGAACGATCCATCTAAAAGGCCAACGGGTGCATTTCATTCCCTTGTTGGAACACTTTGATGACTTCCTGTGCCTGCTGTCCTGGTCTAAAGACCAGACTCTTAGTGCCAACAAGAGTTGGCCTCCTAACATAATGAAAGTGGAGGCTCTACTACCAAATTGCTGGGTTCGTATCCTGGCTCCTTGCTCTCTATACTTGTGACCTCATGGCCTTGGTTTCCTTGTCTCTAAAATGGGGATACATAAAGGTAACTCCTCGGTCAGGTTGCTGGGAGGTGCGCGGCATACAGCTTGGCATACTCAGCAAGGTTAGCTGTTATGGACCTAGCATCATTTCTCACCTTTTGCCCATTTCTTCCTTCCACGGGAATCATCCCAAACTCTTTTCTGCTTTCTCAACTGACCCTTTGTGCATCCAGTGCCCTCCACGTACACACCCACTGCTTCCCCCTACACTTTTGTTCTTCATGAAGGACTTAGTACATTTTTCCTACCTGCTTCCAGACTCAAAGTTCTGCTAGAAGCTTCCCCTTCCCTCCCTAGTACACACTCGGCCCTTATTAAATAATTAATGGTAAAATGAATGAATAGTATTTATCACACTTTATGGAACTTGCTTTTTTCAATTTTTTCAAATTTTTTCAAATTTCCTCAGAATGGGTATGAAAGTTATCTTGTTCACCATTGAACACCCTGGTATCTGGTAGCAAGAATGGTGCAGAGTAGGAGGTAAGGAAGTATCTATTGAAGGGACAAATACATTTGTCATCCTAGATAAGTATTGACTTTTTTTTTTTAACATATAATATATTATTTGTTTCAGGGATACAGGTCTGTGAATAAGTACTGACTTTTGAAATCTACTTATACACTCAAATGGATCTATCATGCACCATAAAAATTCAGCAAATTTTGCCTATTTGTGTTAGACGATCTTTAAAAAAAAGTTCATGTTCTCGCCAAGTCTTTTATTCTTCCAATACTCATCCTTTAATTATTAGATGTGCTAGATAATTTTGAACTCTGAGGATTTATTTACTTTGCATTCATGTGGCAAAATGCTTCTTTGGTGAACTTTAGACATTCTCACTGATCCTGCCAATGGAGTAGACTACGTCAGGTTTTTGTAGGTATGCAAAAATTGTTAAAAACAAGCCATCAGTCCAACTACTTTATAGTTTCAAGTAAACAAAAATATCTCAATAACTCCCTGGCCTTCCATCATTTTCTTTTTTAAGATTAGCAAAACTGCTTTCCAACCAAAGGCCACTTTCACTTTTCAGACAGCATATCTTCTATTGAATTATATTAAAACATCAAATAACTGTAATCCACACATTCCAGTAACTAGGGTTTACCTTTTACTTTATGCTTGAAAGAGTCAAAAGACAAAGAAAATGGCAGTTTTAGGGAAAAGAACCACATTAAAACATTTGCAGCATACATTTGGGGGTCCAAATGCATATTAACACAATAAAATAAACTTGAGATTTAAAAAAGATTATTTTTAGGAATCATGATTAAGCAATACACTAAGCACCAAAGGTTCAATTCTTTTCTTCCATTATATTTGACATGGAGAAGAATGGAATCATTAATTCGGATGTTTCAATAAGAACTGAAACAAAAAGCATTGTGGTTTGATCCTTGGTGAAACAGAAAACTCGATTTTACTTGACCTCCACGTATCTTGGTGAATCGTGTGCTTCTATTTTTACTATTACTTTTAGTGACATCTTAATAAACAAATGCTTTTGATCGAGTCTAAGATACCTCTTGCTGAAGAGCCACTCATTAAAGCACACACAGAATCAATAAATTGACAGAGAGTATATATCAAGCTAGATCTGACTCCTTCAGTAAGACATTTATTTGACTCAGTCCGCTTCTGTAAATTTCATAAACGAGAGGGAAATAGGTGACACTAAACCAAGATGTTTGGGAGACGGATGGAGAGGGAAATAACTCAAAATCCTGAAAATAAAGCTGTTCAATATTACAAGCGCAGCCATGCCTTGCTAAACTCATTTTTCAGGACAGAAAAGCAGATTGTGGAATTATTCACGCCAAAGTAATCCTTGCCTAATTTAATCATCGAACTAGGTTTCCTAATATGGATATTTTCTTAGACTTCAATTTGTTACATAGCTAACTTATTTTCTAATAGACTATGTTGGTAATAAGAAAATGAATTACACGCTCTTGGCAGAGAGATGACAAGTTAGATCTGAATTTATCCCACACAAACTTGGTACCCCCTTTTAAATTCAATAAGCTTGGGATACCTCTGTAATATCTCAGATCTAGATGCCAATTATAAGCAGATGGTAAGCCTCCGAGCCCCACGCACTGCATCGAAGACAGGCCACACCACACTTTTATCAGGAACTGTCCACGGGCATGCACAGCGCAGTGTATTTTGCAGGAAAACTGCTCAGCTTCCTCTTTAAGACCTTCTAAATGCATCGATCCGGTTGGCTTAGCACAGGGAGGACCCAACACCCCAGTAAATTTAACACTCTCGAGAGAACAATGACACTCAGGAGAGCCAACACATCCGCCCCGGCTCTGAATGAGGAAATTGGGAAACAATGAAATGGGGTGTCTGATTCGGAAAAGGCCACAGGCCTTTCATTATCCACTGTCTCCAAACATGAGCCAGAAGAAATATGGATGCAACCAAAAAAAAAAAAAAGAGGGAGAGGAAAAAAAAAAAGCAACAGTTACTATTTCATCAACTCTCCATTCACAGCAGGGACTTATTCAAAAATAATAATGCCTTTCTATGACAGGAACCTCACTACGGAGAGCATTAAACACTAGGAGATTGCCACCCTTCGCACTGGCTGCAGATCGTTGGTCTCACTTGTCAAACATAAGTTCATTTTTGACACTGATTTCTTCAATTTCTGCTGACTTGGCAATCCGCAGCCACTTCTCACGAGCTCTGTAATATCTTAAAGACTTCACAGCTAAGCAGTTAGAAAGGATTTGGGGTTTAATTCAGCTCACTGACCTGTTTAAGAGAATAACGGAAATAAAACAATTTTCAGCTAAAGGCCCGAGAAGGCCCCTCTCCTCCTGAAAGACTCTTTGTATCCTCGCCATGAATCAAACGGTTTGTCTAAGTGGTTATTCCCCGCCACCAGTGAGGGCCCAGCAACGCGGCAGTGAATCACATTTAATAACCTGCGGTCGGCTGTCACGAACACTTAATTTGATGTTGAACACGAACCCTGCAGGGGCCGAGGGGGCTGGCAGGAGAGGTGGGTCGGGGGTGGGGGGCAGAGAGAGTTAGGACCCACTTGAGATCCGGCGGTGGCTCCCGAGTCCCCTTGACCCGGGCAGAGAAGGCCGGGATGGGGCGCGGGATCGGGGCGCGTGTGCGGGTGGGGGCGGGGCCTGGGGGCGGGTGGGGCGCGGGAACGGGGCGCGGGATCGGGGCGCGGGTGCGGGTGGGGGCGGGGGGCGGGGCGCCGCCCCCGGCAGGAGAGCGCACGCGCCGGCCGCGGCCCCTGCGCTCTCTGTGCTCCTGGGGTCGCGTCACCCCGCGGGGAGGCTCGCCCAGGGCTGCGGGAGGGAGCACGGCAGTCCCCTCCTGAGTGCCATGGGAGGGCTGTCAGGCCGGCGAGAGGAATTCAAAGCGCTCAGGAAGCCACAAAGGGCCCTTGCGCCCGTTAGCCGGCAGGCGGGCAGCAGAAACCCCGCTCGCGTCGGCGGCTGAACACTGCTGTCCCCGCGTCCCGGGCGGAGCGCGTCAAAGCTCGGCGGTGCCACGGCCTCACGTGTCCGCCATGTGTGCTGGCGGCAGCGGGCTCCGGCCGCTTCGGACGGTTAAATTTGTCACTCGGGAAAGCAGATGTGTCAGGGAGCTGGAGGACGTGGGAGGTGACCACAGCGCACTCCCCGAGGGGCTCACCCGGGCCGGACTCGGCCGAGCCCCTCCCCTCCCGAGCCAGCGGGGCGCGGGGCAGGGGGGCCGAGGGCGGGGGCGGCACCGCTCGTCTACCCCCCCCCCCCGCCGCCGCCCGGGCTCGGCGACCCCACCCCGCCCGGCCACCGCCGCGGGGAGCCGAGCGCAGCCACCCCGCTGGCGGCCCCGGGTCGCGCCCTCACTGGAGCTCGGGGAGCGACGAGCGACAGCTCCTAGGGCGGGCGACGCGACCATTTCTCTTGGATTTCCCTAACCCGGGGTGCGCCTCGCTCGCGTGCATGGCAAACTGGACTTTGCCGCGACAGGAAGGCAGGAGTAAATCTTGGTAATTGCAGGGCGGGCCAGGCTCAAGACACCTGCTTCTGGGGAAGCCTGAATTCGACATTTCCAAAAAATAAAATAAAACAAGATAAAAAAAAATAAATCGGTAGCCCTGGTTTCAAAGTGTAAAGGAGCACTAAGTATGTTTTCGGGTGGTGTGGACTGATTTTACAGCAAAGCAAGCTTTAACACATTTAAATAAACACTAATTAAGTTGTAACACCTCTGAAGCTTTAAGCACACCCTTGGGATGCCAAGAACTGCCAATAATTCCAGACCTTATCTTATTTCCAGAGCACCTCACCTCCATCTACCTCCCCCGCCCCTCCCCCGCCACAGCACCCCTCACCCACCAGGACACCCTGTGCCATGCCTGGCTCAGTGTAATTGCGAAATAAATGCGTTGGACCAAATTCCTACAAACTCAGCTGACAAGATGAACGCGAAAAATATAGATCTCTACTTTGCATATCTTTATTTTAATTTATTTGTAGCAAAAACGGGAAAAAATGTTTACATTAAAAAATAACCCAAACCCATGGAATAAAAGTAGCAAGCCTATAGCTACTCCATAAAGCACACCTAAAAAAAGAGAGTCATTATCCGTGAAATAAACACACACACACACGCGCACACACACTTGACGCTTCTGTATTCTAAAAATGTAGCAGGTACATCCGAATCAGAGCTATGGCACCACGTTTCTTGGAGCAAACCAGTCTCCACAATAAAATTAGAAAAACAAAACCCAAGAAAATTGAACAAGAAAACTAAAACACTAAATGGTGTATTTGCATGTGTTCACTTTAGAAAAGACACTGAAGTAATAATAAAATGAAAAGATTTTAAAACAGGAAAAGTCTGTAAGGTTTGCTTCATTTAAACTAATGTTTCATTTCAGTGAAAATTAGTTTCACCTAATTTATTTTTTTTAAGATTTTATTTATTTATTTGACAGAGAGAGAGAGAGAGATCACAAGTAGGCAGAGAGGCAGGCAGAGAGAGGGAGAGGAGGAAGCAGGCTCCCCACTGACCAGAGAGCCCCATGCAGGACTGGATCCCAGGAACCTGAGATCATGACCTGAGCCGAAGGCAGAGGCTTAACTCACTGAGCCACCAGGTGCCCCAAGTTTCATCTAATTTAAGCCTTTGAATGCTGTTTTAATTACGAGGAGACTCGGCCACAAGGGTTTAGCGACTTGCAAGGAGCCCCAGAGCCGGCCGGTTAGTCCTAGGCCAGAGTTGAAAACTTCACTGCACATCCATCAGTTCTGCCTCACGGCCTTCCTCCAGCAACATCGGTAAGAACGGCAATCACTTACGACAGCTTTAAAGGGCAGATACTGAGGCAAACAGATAAAAATCACTGAGCAAACTGATCACGGAGGAGAGTCATAGGAGTCCGAATGGCTGGCTACTCCACAAAAAACAGTATTTCATACTTTACGAAGTGATTCTCTTAAACCATTTAAATTCTCAGAACATTACGGGTAGACCGAAAATATGCAGATAAACACATTAAAATATTTTTAAACTATTTCCTTCTTTACTTACTTTCCAAGACCTGAACTTGGATTTATGCTTCTCTTGAAAGAATTCCCAAGCTTTCTTTTCCAAGCAGCAGGACAAGGCCTCCACCAGGGCCCCGTGGCTGCGGGCTGAAGGCGAGAGAGAACACAGGAATCCTGGACCTGAGCGAACTCAGGTCCTCTTGATGATCAGCTCAGCACCTTCACGACTGGGCTTCGGCAGGAAGGAAGAAAGTCCTGGTTCTTTCAGGACCGTCCTTTCTCCCCGAACACACCAAGTTTATTAGTTTCGGAGCTGTTAATTTGACACTTGCCTTTTTCGCGTTTGCCTAAAAATAGGGTATGGGGGAGGGGCAGGAAGGCAAAATCAAAAACGAAAATGTAAAGGATCCTGACAAGGATGGCAAAAATCATGTCATTTATAACATTTCAGTCAACAGGCTCACTGCATGCCACATCTTCATAGAAATCCTATTATCAAAGCCACCAGACACTATATTTGCTTCCTAATTATAGACCCTGAGCTAACAGTTACTTTTTCTTCCCTATAATAACAACAACACTTTGTATTTATCTAGCGCCTTTCTTCCAACAAGCTCAAAATGCTTTGCAGACATTAACTCCTGAATCCCAGGCCTCCGGCAAGTGGCATCGGTGATGTCTCTTAGTCTCTACGATCTGTTGTTCGAGAAAATAAGGCACGGAGCAGCCGAGGAACCAGAGAGGGCCCTGCTGAAGACGGGGAACCCTTGGGGCTCGGCGCCTCCTTCACTGTTGGCTTCCACATGGTCAAGTCCTACCCGACACTCGGAGCAAACCAGGAGAATTCCTGGGTCCGACGAAGCTTCCGTTTTGGACATTTTCCTTTCTCCCTTTGCTTCCTGATCATGACTTGCAAAAATCTTTAGCAGAGCTGTTCATTAATTCTGATCTCGAGCTCAGCCACAGGATCTCAATCACATCTATCATTCTTTACCACCACGAGCAACCCCCTGGGGTGCTTAGGGCCCCCAGAAGTGAGAAACGAAACACAGGCCTTCACCAGGGAGGCTGGAATTGCCTTTTAGACAAATTTAGCTGGTGGCCTGGAATTTTTACCTTACACTGTTACTCAAAGTTTCCAAATGGATTTCCTCAGTGGGCTCCTTTAAAAGTTAACTAAAAATAAAACACAGGATTGTAGAATCTTGGAGTTGGAAAAAAACTTGGAGGCCTTCTAGAATTCCCTCTCTAATATTGCTGACATACCATCATTCCACTGTTGCCTGAACATTTCCAGTTTTCAGGGAACTCAGACAACAGCCCATTTATTTTTATAATAACCCTCATTGATAGGAACGTCTTCATAGGCCTGAAGGCCCTGGCCTTAAAATTTCATCTCATTCAAGCTAGTTTAGCCCTCAGAGAACCCAGCTTATAATCAATCACTCTTCCACATATCAGCTCTGTAAAAATTCAAGGATATAATAATTTTCCTTTTAAGTCTTCTCTTTGCTGGGCTAAACCCTCAGTTTGTAGTACTTCCCCACAGGACATGTTTTCTGGACCCTTTGCCTTTATTATTGCCATATTCTCCCTGAGCTTTGCCTCTTAGGAGTGTCCCTGAGACCGGCTCATGTCCTGTCCAGCATAGATCACTACAGAACTACATCCTCTGTTCTAGGGTCCTGCTTCTGGTACTGGAACTTGGGATTTCATCAAATTTTGCTAGCCATAACACTCTCCTGGCCACTGGTCATTTGGAATTCAACTCAACCCCTGGGTCTTTTTCATCTTAAATAAGAGTCAAAAAAAAAAAAAAAAGAGTCAAGCAGGCCTTCTTTATTCTGTCCTTGCAGAGGTGGATTTTTGAAGCACTGGTGTCCATTAAAACGAATTTGGTTAGATTCAGATCCAGCATATTGAAATCCTTCTGGTTTTTAGTTTGCCGTGTTGGAAATGTTCTCTTCATCTTTGAATCCAAAACTCATTTGATAAGTCTTTTTTTATGCTTTCAGTTATTACTAATGTACAAAGTTCACCATGTAGCTGGTGTTATGTTAGGTAAGAGAAATACAAAAAGATTTAGATAAGGTACTTGTCCTCCACACACTGACCATCTAGAGGGATGCAGAGATGGGGAGCATGAGCCATGAAGCGGGAAAGATAGGCTGGGGTCTGCTTGTGAGGGCCATCACATGCCCCATTACAGAGCCTGAACTTGGCCATGAACGGCCCCAGGGGATTTTCAAGCAAGCAGAGTCACCTGGTTACATGTCCGTGTTAGGAGAACATCTCTGTCACATCAAGGATGATGGCTTGAAGGAAAGAATGCTGCCATCAGGCCAGTTAGGAAGCTACGGCAAGATTCAGTCAGGTAAGAGTTAATAAGGACTGGAGTACAGCAAGGGCAATGTTAGGGAAGAGGAGGGAACAGAATTGAGATTTTTTTGAAGGTGGAATCAACAAGATGAGGGGACTAATTAAATACAAAGAGTTGGAAAGAAAGAGGTCAAGAGCACTTCCTCAGGATTTCAGTTTCAGTAACTGGTGTGATTCCCGAGGTTTAGAAAGCTTAAAAGAGACAGAAACTGCTCTAAGGACTGGCGGTTAGAATTGAAGGCCATGGTTTGCAATTTTCTCCAATATTTCTCAGCAGCCTGGGATCATAATGAAAGAAAAGGGGAGGCTGAATTATTCCAAAATCAGGATACTGGTAGGTTAGAAGTAATAGAAAACTAAAGTCTGATACTGTCGTGCCGGTGGATGTCACCTGAGGCCCGAGGCCCAGGGGGAGGAGGAAGTTGATACCTGGCATAGGGAAGGAGCAAGGCATGAGAAATAGGAAAGCAGGTTTGGTGGAAATTCAAGAACGGAAAAGGCCAAAGCTCGGGAAATTGTGCTAGGCTCCTAGATCACTGACAGCGACCTTCTCAGTAGGACATTCCAAAAAACCTGTTCTCGGGGCTGACTTCTGCCCATTAATCAATACCAGCTCTAACTACACTTCACAACCACCACGGTGACATTTCCTCACCTCCACGAGGCAGTCGTGTGTGGCTTTATCAAAGCCTTGCTGATAACACTCATGTAGAGAATACTTCACTAATAACCCAATAAAAAACGAAGAGTCCTTCGTTGTGAAGGTTCTTAGAGACCCTGTGTTAGCACCTAGTAATCACTGCATTCTTTTCTAAGTATTTATCTCTTTGATTACCCATTCTTGAATCTTGGAAATAATTAATAATCAAATTTACCATACTTTTGTCTATATTTTCCCCATTTCTGAAAACCAAGAACACATTTTTCTAGCTCTATTCTTTAAGCAATTCCCCCTTTTATCATGATTTCTCAAAAACCCACAGGTGTTTATGAGATCACGCCATGAAATGTTATTTAAAGTTCTGGCTGTGACTCGCTGGGGTCTTGAGATGTAAAACTGGTAGGTTTTGCTCTAGGACACAACACCTTCTCTATTTTCTTAACCAAACGTCCACTCCTCTTTTCAGTTTGAGGAAAATCATTTTCCTTAATAAACCAAATGGAATCAACACAGGGGTTGACCTTCCTATATATCATCTTTTACATTACAAAAGCTCCTAGCTTTTCCTTGTTTCTTCCTCTTTGGAAACATAGCTCGAATAGTTTTTGTGTTTTTTTTGGTTTGTTTGTTTGGGCTTTTTTTCTGTTTCCACAAGTCTCAATTCCTTAAGGACTTCAGCTCTCCCGGACTGATTACTCTAATTCCTATTACTCTAATGTATATCTGTCATTGGGAAGTGTCTCTGGACAGGTTTTGTCAGAATGGGACCCTGACACAGGATTTATTAATAAGGTAAACTCGGGAAAATCTAGTAAGAGAATGGAGGATATAAGACATCACAGGGAAGAAAGCCAAGCAAGGATGTAATTCAAGCAGAGGCTTCGCCTCAGCCTGATCCTGCCGTGTTTGTTCCCAGCCAGGGCAGGGGAACCGCATTTTCATAACCCTGCCCTGGTCAGTCATTGACTATGTATACAGGCGGGGTGAGGGGATGGGTGGTGAGTGTGTGTGGGCACTGTCAACTCCCAGGTCACTCCATCTCTCTGCATGGGTGTGTGTGTGTGTGTACATGCACGTGCACATGTGTGTGCGTGCGTACACGTGCACATATGTGCACACACATGCACTAGTTCCTGGGCAATCTTCAGTAGTTCATGACTAAGCTCAGTGGTTCACGGGCAAACTTTGGAAGACAGACAGTTACAGGAGCTAACTGGCACAGCAAAGGCACACAAAAACTGTAAAGGGAACGGAGGGGATCTGTACTGAGGATTGCTGGGGTTCATATATTGCCAATACATGACAATACTCATATTTTCATATTCAATGTGTCAAATAGTCTATTTTTAGTTTTTTCATACTTTGACATCTGAGGTCATCAAAGGCTTCTTTGTGCAATCCAGTTGGTTTACAAAGTGTCTCTGTCTTTCCTGTGACAGGATTGTTGGTGTCTTTATTGTCAGAATCCCAATTTTGGAACGCACGGGTTTTCAGGCTGTCTTTTCCTGGATGGCCTTGGGTAAGCCACTCTGGGTCCCAAAGTTGCTCCCACCAGAATCCTGGTGTCGCTCTTGAGCCCTTTCCTCTGCACCAGCAGCCCTCTCCTACACTCACACTCACTTGGAGAGTCACCCATCTGTCTTCTACCTCCAAAACTCGCCTCAAATCCAACTACTTTTCCCCCATTTTTACTGCCTAGTGTGAGTCATCATCTCCTCTTGCTCATATTCCCATAAAAGCTTTCTAACTGTTCTCTGGATGTTCACTTTTGTGCCCTCTAACCCATTCTCTACACAGTAACTGGAAAGATCTTCTTACAACTTTAGGCAGACCGTGTCAGTCCATCCCAAAGCATTCCAAGGCACTTAAAGGAACGTCCATTCCTCCCCATGCTGTACAAAGCTGCTGCCTGCAACCTGAGCCTTGCCACGGGCCCCTCATTCCCCTGTTCACTGCACTTCTGCCACAACTTCCTATATTTCCATCACTCTTCTTGACTTCAGTGACTTCCTCCATAGTGTTCCTGTGTCTAGAATGTTCTCCCTTCTGCTCATCCCTCAGTACTTCCAACTGATCCTTCAGATCTCAGCTTCTTTCCCTGCCCTGGGCAAAGCTGGGGCCCCAACCTATTATTCTCCCCCATAATATGCACAACACAATGGAAGGAAAAGTATGGCAAGGTTCATTTCCTAGATAGTGTTTATCATAGTTTGTAATTAAATATTCACTTATGTCTCCTCCCTGACTTACGCTTTAAGACTCATAGAGGAAAGGAATGCATCTATCTTATTCTTTGATGTATAGCCAGTAAGCGTTGTTGAATAATAAGTAAGTTCTTATTTTCCTAAATTGTTTTGAAATCTGTCGTCTTATGTTGAGGGCACAGGCTCGAATTGCAAAACAACAGCTTCCACTTACAAAGCCGCCATTTCACAACCAGTATGAAAAAAAGTCATGCTAAGGTGGTGGTTAGGACCTCAGGAAGGGATCCAGGTTTTCTCATTTGTGGAGTCTCCTAGTGCTACAAAGGAGTTCTTAGGACTTAAAAGCCTCCCAAAGAGCAATAGCATAGAACAGGGATATCATGGCTTGAGTTGTTGAGTTCACATGTTGAAGTCCTATCTTCAGTAACTCAGAATACGACTGCATTTGAAGGTAGGATCTTCACAGAGCTAAATAGGTAGAGCTAAGATGAGATCACTGGAGTGTGTGTCCTTATAAGAAATCCAATGTGGTGTCCTTATAAGAAAAGGAGAGTGGGGGGAGGGAGCGCCTGGGTGGCTCAGTGGGATAAGCCTCTGCCTTCGGCTCATATCATGATCTCAGGGTCCTGGGATCAAGCCCTGCGTCGGGCTCTCGGCTCAGCAGGGAGCCTGCTTCCCTTCCTCTCTCTCTGCCTGCCTCTCTGCCTACTTGTGATCTCTCTGTCGAATAAACACATAAAATGTTTAAAAAAAAAAAAAGAAAAAGAAAAGGAGAGTAGGACACAGGCCCACCTAGAGGAAAGACCATGTGAAGGCACAGGGAGAAGACAGCCATTGAAAGCCAAGAAGAGTGGCCTCCGAAGAAACTAGCCCTGCTGATATCAGGTCTTAGGCTTCTAGCCTCCAAAACTGTGACAATATAAATTTCTGTTGTTTAAGCTACCCAGTCAGTGGTACTTCATTATCGAAGCCCAAATTGATTAAGGCACCTGAGGGAATAACATCTAAGGTGAAAAGAACATTTTTCTTTTCCTTTTTTTTTAAAAGATTTTATTTGTTTGTTTGTTTGTTTACTTAGCAAGAGCAGGGGGAGGGGCAGACGGAGAGGAAGAAAGAATCCCAAGCAGACGCTCTATTGAGTGTGGAGCCTAACATGGGGCTTGATATCAGCACCCCAAGATCATGACCTGAACCAAAACCAAGAGTTGGACACAACCAACTGAGTCACCCAGGCGCCCCCAAAGAGCATTTTTCTTGACGTAGCTGAGGGCCCCACATTATGGGCTCACTCTATACCAGAGCAGACCAAAAGTTTCAGGATTTTCTCCATACCTGGAGGTTGAGTTGGAGCCATGGCCCAAAGGACTTCCTCTTACTGCACCACTGGAAAAGCGGGTTTAGAGCTGATGTCCTCACTGCGGGTCCACTGAGAAGCAAGTATGGCCACAGTGATTGAGGCAATGGGATAATTATATTCAGAGTTCTACTTTGGGAGGTAAAAAGTATGTTTCCCCTTTACACTCACACTTCAGCCTCTTCTCACCGTGCCCACTGAACTGTAGGCGTGCCTAATCACTGTAGGCGGAAGTCTCCGCTTCACAAGAGAATTTATCAGTTTTCGTGCATCTGTGTATATCTGCAGTCAACAAAGGAGTGGAAATGTCCACAAAACTGGCCCCAAAGATTCTTCAGATATGGGATCCTCAGAGATCCCATTAATTAATTTATTTTTTATTTTTTAATTTTTTTTTAAGATTTTATTTATTCATTTGAGAGCGTGAGAGAGGGAATGAGAGCTGAGAAGGTCAGAGGGAGAAGTGGACTCTCCATGGAGCTGGGAGCCCAATATGGGACCTGATCCCAGGACTCCGAGATCATGACTTGAGCCGAAGGCAGACGCCCAACCAACTGAGCCACCCAGGCGCCCAAGACCCCATTAATTTAAATTCTGATTTATTTTGTTTATTTTTTGTCTATTACTTCACCATATTACCCTTTAAGATGCATTGTTTTGAGTTAACACATCTTCAGCCTTGTGAATGCTAAAAGTCCTGGCAGGAGAGTATATGTGTGTGTGTGTGTGTGTGTGTGTGTGTGTATTTGGTCAAACTTCTTGTGACATTTAGTTTGTTGTTTAGGTTAAAGATTTTCTTCCAATCTTTCAACATATATATGATTAAGTGAGCTTGATATTTCATAAATTTTAACCCAAGTTCAAAAAAACCTTTTTTAGTATTTCTTTAGCCCATACCTTGGCTTTAGCCCAGCATAGTCTAATCATTCATTAAACCAGTAGCAAAGTTTTACTGGAAAGCCAATTGGGCATAAAAAGGAGGAGTAGGATAAAATCAAGCAAAGGAAAACATAGGGTGAAAATCTGCTTGAAAGGGAAAGCTGGGTCATAGTGAACATTGAGCTAGGTGGTACATGAGAAATCCCTCCTTTATTCAAAGAAGACAGGGATTAAAATGAGTTGTTTATACTTTTTGCATGTTTTAGAAAACACATATATTCTTAAATGCCTAGAGAATTTTGGACAACCGTGAAAACACATTTTATATATTTAATCCCAGTACTTTAAACCTAGGTGTCTATAATAAAGCCAATTTTGCACTTATAAATTATTAAAACTTTTGTGTTAAAACCTGGTCCCTGTGCACATGGAGCAGCACCTGCCAGCGACCCCAGCCCAGCCAACTGCATTTGTAGAATAGGAATAGGAAGTCTCTATTTTGTGTGCTTCCAAGCACACAACTCTGCACAATTCTGCACATCAATTTTCTCCAGTGTGTTTTGAAATAAAAATGCTACCATTATAGATGAATCCATATTAAAAGAAAGATACTTTTTGGGAAAAAATACATAAATGTTTATGTTATTAACACTGTAGAGTTCATTTAATCTCTCAGAAATCTTTATCCATCCACCAAGCTGATTCGCACTGAGGCTGGGAGATGCGGCCTATCAGGGCAGTTTGCCTCCCATGGAGGCTGGGGACAGCTGGCAAGGGCCGGTAGCTGTGCGCTCTGCTGGGAGTGCCACACAGGGTTGACCTCTGTGTGTCCAGCAAGTCAGAGCCTTCCCACAAGTGGGCCTGAGCATCAGCAATGTGACAGCTGGAAGGGCAGCCACCTGCGGGTGGGGGTGGGGCTCTGAAAGGGAGAACAGAACAGGAGGGAAACAGCAGAGGCCCTGAGTTAGAGCTAGCCACAGTGGAGTCTTGTCTCTGCTCCATGACCTGGGCAATTCTAGAACCTTCTGAGGCCCTGGTTTTCCACCTCTCCAACATGGGGGAATGGGGGAAATAACAGTAACCGCCTGCCTTGGAGTGGGTTCCCCAGGAGACAGACTCTGAGATTCCTATGTGAGTGGGGATGGTCCCGAGGAGCAAAGAGCCCAAGGAGGGCAGGATTGGGCACGCGGAGGAGTTAAGTGTGATGGCGTCTCAACAGCACTTCCAGTTGGTCCTACAGGGATCTCCTGACCAGTGAATAAAGCTCTTCAGAGTTGCCTTGTGATTGAGAAGAGGGGGCGAGTGTTTGAACCCCCACACCTACCAGTCACCTGATGTAGACAGCCACCCTCCCACAGAGGTGACTTGACCCTGGAAGACACAGTTCTCGTCAGCCGACAGCCGTCCTGGGAGGGACCCGCCGGAGCTCCGAGCAGGCACGGATGCGGACAGTTGGAAAGGGCTTGAGGAGCACAGAGCAGGCACCATCTGCATCGCTGAGCCCCTCGTGGATGAGTACAGCCCATCTGCAAAGAGCTCCTCCAGGATTCTGGACTGTTTCTCTTCCTGGGAAAACTGACATCGGGCGGGTTAGTGGATGAACCGCAGCCCCCACCACCGCAGCTGCTCCTAAGGCTGCACCTGATACTCGTCTCCTGACTCGGCTGCATGTTCTAGATGACCTTTACCTTTAGCATCTCTGCTGGTCTAAGTGGCTCACATGATGGAATGACCCAGATGCTCACTCCCGAGTGGTCTGAGCTATGGTTGTTGCTCATGACATTTACAGCCAAACCTGGGGAACTGAGTGCCGAGAGACGACCTGGTGCCATATGAGCTCTTCCCTCAATGTAGCAGCTTCCCTACTTCTTCTGATGATTAGATTTGGTCTGTCCCACAGTGACTCCCTTGTCTGCCTCTGGCACACATAGACAAAGCAACCAGGTTGCAGCTGTAGCTTAAAGTTGAGAGGAATTCTTGCTGCAAGCCCCACTGGAGACATTTCCCCCCAGAACCACGACCACTAGACCTTCAGAGCCCAGAACTGCAGAGCTGGGCAGCACAGATGTTGGTACATTGCATGGGTCCAACATCTCGGCTCTTTCCACCCTCAGCGGACCCCGTAGTATATCCCTGGTCGGGTGGTGTTGAGGTGTGTCCCTAATTAGTGATCAGCAGCCAAGAGGGGAGCTGGGGGTAAATCCTAAAGCAGGGATAGTGTATTTTCTTACGAGACGGAGGACTCTGCTTCATCTGCAGACAAGGGGAGTGCTAGCCTGGAGCAGGGAAGAGTGGGCTACTTTTGCAGCAGCCCAGGGTCCAAGAACACCTGGGATTCCAAGGTTTTTTAATGCATCCACCCAGGTGTCCTCATTCCAGGTCACAGGGTCCCACTCCTTCCCAGTGGGGACTCTGGCCTGGTCATAGCTGACTTGCCAGAGAGCACACCATTCAAACTTGTCCAGTTCTCAGCTATGCTGATAGTTAAGTCCTGAGACGGATCCTCCCACATTTTCTTCTCTCTGGCTGCAGGTGATGGGATAGTCCTTCCCTATGCTTCTGAGAAGGCCCTCTGGGCTTACACTTTGCTTCAAATTGGTGGTTATTCACCCTCACTTTTTAATTACTTTTTAAGTAACCTAATTCCACTGTCTTTATAATTACTTCTTCTCCTGAACCTTCCAAACATCTGAGATGCTGCACTTCCCAGAGCATTTCTATCCTTTGTACCTTCTACCTGTTCACTGCCAGTGAAAAATTTAATAATTGCACTGCTACAACATGCCAGGGACTGTCCATATTCCATCCATTACCAGGAATGGGGACCCCACTGCCAGTCAGCTGGCTGATGACCTAGTTCCAAAATTCCATTTTAGAGATTACTTTCCAGGACTATTTCTAGCAACAAGGTCTTAAATTGGGTTCTTGGGGAGGCCAACCCTGAGATGGGGATTTGCATACAGAAATTCCATTGGATGTACCCCTGCAAATAGTATGTATGGGGAGAGGGCAAAGAGAATAGGATTGAGCAGAGGGAAAAGTTGAGCTGCAGTGAAAGTGCAACAGAAGCCCCAGCCAATCTTCTGGGGGATCTCTGGGGCTGAGATGGCTATTGAGAGTTGATTGAATTGAAGTGAGGGGGCTGGGCCCGTGATGCTCCCTTACTGACCAGAAAACCTCATTGCTGCCCTTGGGCCAGGAACACAGAATTGCTGAGGCTGATCCCTCTGGCCAAGGGCAGTTCCTAGGGGAGGGTCTCCCTAGGCACCACCAGCAGGCAATCATCCCAGAGATGGGGTGAGTAACCTCAGTCCTGAAGGAGGGGGTGGGGAGAGAAATCGCCATTACATCTACCAATGCTGTTCTGAAAATTTCATGAGATCATGAATGTAGAAGACCTTTAAATCTGTTCAACAATTTATAAATCCCTTAATTTTTTTCACAATTTTGACTTGGAATGGCTCAGGGAGGGAATCGGCTGCCGTAGGAACAGTCTCTTTAACAATAAGTCAAGACTGCCCCTATGTTTCAAGTCATTGGCCTTCAAATAGTCCATCATCTTATTCTAAGACTCCAAGTTCCTGGCAGGTTTTAGAAAAAATCTCTAACTGAACATCATGTGAAAATGAAGGGACTGCATTTGACTTCTCTTTTCCTGTCTAAGAATTTTCCTTCAGCAAGCAGTTTCAGAACATCTGAAGGGTTAAAGGCTAGTATCATTGCAAAGTTGAAACAGAACCATAGGTTTAATAATATTTTAAAGTTAAAACGATTTAACATGACACCAAGCCTGAGTCAACATTTTATATGGTTGTGGGGATATTAGGGCTTAAACAGATGTCAG
Organism: Mellivora capensis; assembly: GCA_004024625.1. Classification (NCBI taxonomy): domain Eukaryota; kingdom Metazoa; phylum Chordata; class Mammalia; order Carnivora; family Mustelidae; genus Mellivora; species Mellivora capensis. The sequence goes on along the minus strand of PISX010009698.1, from coordinate 34,486 downwards.
CAATTTTTTTACAAAACGGAAATTGAGTTCTACAGATGGTGAAGATGACGGAGGAGCTCAGAGTGTTGTATAAAAAATGTACATTCAAGTGAAAAGTAATCATCTTTATATTTCAAGTTTGAAGATGCCCTTTTGGTGATGAGGGTAATTTTCAAGCCGATCAGACAGAAATCTATTTACCTTTCACTTCCATATCGTACTTTTTTTCCCCCTCTGTTATGTTTTCTAATTATAGACAGTATTTGTGGAGTAAAGACTTTATCTTTTCCCAATTTTCACCCTTATTCTACCTAATTTTTCTATTAGCACAATATTGTTCAATCTGCCTCATCATCCCATTTTCCATCACAACAGTCCACGGTGTCTTCTAGGTTTTTTTTTTTTAAATTTTCTGTATATAGTTGGACTTCTTTTAGAAAGTTGTAACTTTCATGCATTTATTTAATGGAGATGCTCTTGCCATTTAAGGAAAGGTTTTCAAGGATGTAAGAAAATACTTAGGTATGTCAGCTTCACTCATTATCACCAGTTCTTTTATTTATATTATTTTGACTCAAAAGTATAAAATTTTCCATAAATGATGAAACAAAATCCACATTTTTAAATGAGGGAATGTAAAACTGTATCATCTACAAAATTATCACTTCCCATTTTCTCCTAAACAATCAGGTGGGGTTTTTTGGGTTTGTTTTTTGTTTTTTTCCAAATGTATAATCAGTCTCGTGTACTCGAGACCCTGACTGCTGGAGAAGTTAAAAAAAAAAATGCACCCCATGACTTTGTTTGAGCAGGGAGATTTGTGAGACTGAAGAGAGGATGAGGGCTCTGCCCTCCACTGTGGACAACACGCGGGGGCCTCCATTTATATGTATGCTGGTGTCTAGTCTTGGTGCCTAAGACCTTGGGGAAAGTGTGTTCTAATGACAAAGTTAGAACAAAGTACCAGCCCTACCGGAGAATATCTGTTCTATTTCCAGCCTGGGGAAGATCCACACATGCGTACTGCCACTGACTCCCAAACCATCCTATCCTCAGGGCCTATAATTCTCATTCACAACTGCCTACCCCCATGCCCAGCACCCTCTTTTCAGTAGATTCCGGAAGGAGTGCCAGAGCTGTGAAGGAGTTGAAGTCACCTTAGATGAATGTCTCTTCCAGCAACTCACAAGGGAACCATAAATCTAGCTCACTCTACCCATCTCTATCTAGAGAGTTCTGTCGTTCTGGGTCTTTCTTCCCCTGGCTTGGCACTACCTTACTGTCTTTAGAGAACATCGTTAGCTGCTTACTACCTGGCATCATCCCGCAGTTATGGGAAGCAGGTTGCCTTGTTTCCCTACTTCCATCTTCTTTTGAAAATCACCCTAAGTGAATTCTACCTTTTAAGAAGCAAGGGCTAGACTATGTATCACTTTCTGTTCTTCTTTCCCATCACCATCTCAACAAGGACACCAGCTACCTTTCATTTACATCACTGAATTAGTTCCATTCCTTATGATGACATTATAAGATTGAGTTTTACCTCAACTTTCTAATGAGAAAACTGAGACTCAGAAAGATAAGTAACTTGCTCAATGCCACAAAACTAATAAATGGCAGCACTTAGATTAGACTCAATCTGATATCTCTTCTAGCATTACCCTCTCCCCATGACAGCATATTGCCTTCTGAGATGGAAAGAGAATTCTTACCCATTACAGAGAAGGTTGTCATGAAAGGCTGTGGCTAAGGTGGCTGGCGTCCATTCCCACCACAGTTTCTGCACACTCTAACGTAGCAAACCAGAGTAGATGGAAAAGGACAACAGAATGACTGCAGACCAGAGTAGAGTTTTTCAAATAATATTACTGGTACTGATGACTCCCTAACGAGGGCTGTGATTTACCAAACCAGTATGTAGGTTTACTCAAGAAGAGACCAGAGTTCCCTTAGACATCCCGGACCAGTCCCTGCACAGACTGTCAGTCACTTCAGCCTGAAAAGTGGAAGGAGATTCAACCTCTCACTGTTCCAGTACTACCGATCCTAATATCAATAGGATTGCAAACATACTGGATCGTCATGCCTCACTTAAGATCTCTGGACTTCCCACACGGACACCATTAGGTCAGAATTAGCTATTAGGATCGATTATTTCTTTCAATCCTATTGTTAATAGGATCAGCATTTCCTGAACATTGAGAGATCCTGGAATCTCGTTCCACTCAGCTCACTGGGCGGCAGATATCTGTTTTATATATGAATATCTTATTGCCATTTTTTTGCCTTTACATTAAACCTATTTTAAAAGCATAGCCCAAAGCCATCTCTGCCATTGGCCTCTTTCTCTTTGCTCTTTCTTTGAGCTAGAAACTGAGTACATCAAGCGCTGCTCTGAAGGCTTTGATGCTTCTTTGGCAATGACTTCAGTCCTCTGCCTTTACCACAGGGCTGCAGCGACTGTCTTATGCGGAGAGGCATATTTGTGGTTGATAAAATGCTAGTTCAATAGGGGGAAAAAGTGAATTGATTATATTGAGCATTTTTCTAACTGTCACTTTTCTAAAAGACAAAAGAGAATAGTTTTGGTTCCTTCATCTACTCCATATATCCACTGATTTTTAATTACAATCAAACATTATTAAAGGAAATTCAAGTGAAACCAGGGGGAAAATTATAACGAGGGTTTAGTACATAGGACTCCACTGGGTCTGGAAGTGGGGGGAGTCTGGCAGGCGCTTTCAAGCACTTAGATTTGTGCCATATTTGATTACGTATACAATTACTCTAAAAGTATTGTGCGCGGTATAATTACATGGAGAGTAACCCCCGGTATGGAAGGTATTGCAACCGTCCTTTGAAGTCTGACTTCTGAGAAATGAGGATCCTACTGCCCTCTGCCTAAAAGCATACTTTAATTCTACCATATCCTACTTTCTTATCCCAAAGATGTTTTTTAGCTGAACAACTTTGCCTTTGTAAACCCACCCTCCATCTTCCACGAGAGGCGGTGAGGAGGTGGTTGCGTGCAGGGACCCAGAGACAGACAAAACTTGTCTGGAGTCGGGGCTGCGCCAGTCGGTAGACTTACTCGCCTCTGTGGCTGGTGATTGAATCCATCTCAGCCTCCTCATCTGTAAAGTGGGTCTAAAACACTATCTGCATCCTAAGGTTATGGGGAGTATCAACCTCAAGGCTGACCACCACGTTCTTGGCACATAGCAAGCGATAAAAGCGAGTTGTCATGGTTACCAGAGTGATGACAGTCCCTAGTGGAACGGTGGGGACAGACCGTGTGCGTTTTAGAAGGTTTGCTTCCCACAGGAGCAGTTTGATGGAGGTTAGAAAAACCCCTAGAGATATGGATTCTGCTTCTGGAAAGGGCTTCTGGAAATGGCTGCTGCTTCTTCCCAAGGACCAAGATGGCTCCAGGTCCTGGCAGGACAAACTGAGGCCGTGTTCCTCTGACTGACGATGCAAATGAATTCGAAACCGGAGTCAAGCTTTGGTTTTGACATTATTATTCTTTCTTTTAAGATGATTCACCCTTCTGGGGACTCCTAAACTATGGTGATAACGACAGCTGGCTCTCTGGAAATACTTTCCAAATATGGAAAAATTACGTGGGATGAGGGGTGTTTGGGGAAGGCGGGGAGCCCTGTTTGAAACTAGGATCTGCAATCACCTCTGAGCTCTGCTGCTATTTCTCTGTTAATGAGCTTATAACTTGATTCTTTCATCAGCCTTTCTCAATGGGTGGTCCCTCTGAATCACCGGGTGGTGGGGAGGGTATTTGTTAAAAGTACAGATCTCAGGGGCACCTGGGTGGCTCAGTCAGTTAAGCAACTGACCCTTGATTTCAGCTCAGGTCATGATGTCGAGTCTTGGGATCGAGTCCCACGCTGGGCTCCACGCTCTGTGGAGAGTCTGCTTCAGGATTCTCTCTCCCTCTGCCCTGTCTCTTGCTTGCTCACTCTCTCTCTCCAAAATAAATAAGTAAATCTTAACAAAACAAAACAAAAACGGATGCCTGGGTCCCACCGCAGACATCCAGGGCCAGAAACTCTGGGGATGGAGAAGGCAGTCTGCAGCTTAATCAGATCTCTGGATGGTCCTCAGGCACACACACAAGTGCGAGAACCTCTAATAGCAAACACAATCCAACACGTTGGTGTGACTACTGACATGACTGCAGCCTCGAGCACCACTCACTTTGTTTTGAGAAGGAGAAAGAGATGATCAATGCCTAAAATAAGGTATTCATTCATGGGCCATGGGCCTCACACTTTCACTTTTCTGTAAATGGAAGTTATGAGAGCTCCTGAACCTTCTTGAATGTAAGAAAGAATACATGTTTAGCGTTTGGGGCTCGCTGCTTAGAGACAGTATAAATATGCCAAGCATTATTATAGGAGAAATATGTAGGGGGGTTGACATATGTGTGCCCCAAATCCCCATTTGCCATAATTTAAGAAAATAGATACCGAGGCGGTGCCAGTGAATCTTATAGCTAAGCTACTGTTTCGGCTCCGTAGAGGCAGGGCCTGCCGAACCCAAGGGAGCCATAAAACATCAGCTGAGCATTGATGGAGTTGGGAGTCAAATAGAAACCTGTTCTCCTGTGAAAACATGCACATATGTGGAATTGCATTGCTATAATCAGGACACAACCAAATTCACAGATGTGCCCAATTTTCTGTTTCCTCTATATTTTACCAGTTTCACGGCACAATGACAAATGAGGAAAGTACTAAACTGATTTTGCATAGCATCTCATGGAAGCTGCTTGCAAATCTCACTGGTGGGAACTAACCTCACAAATGTTAATAGTTAAGTGCTACATCTGTCTAACCCATCTCCGGGACACACTAAGCTCTCTGTTACTTTACATACAGCAAATTGAAGGAATCCCATTATTCTAAGTCAAATTTCAAAAAAAAAATTTTTCCTTAAAAAAAAAAAAATCCACCTCTCCCCAGTGATTTTCTTTCTTCTATTTTCACATTTTCAAGTACGTATGATTGATAATTATAAAATGGAATCAAAACAGAATATCTGACTGAGAAAATCAGAATGGGGGAAAGACAAACCCCTAAGTCTTGTCACTCCCACTATATGTATTCCTCACTATTTTTTAGCTCCTAAAATTCCAGGAAGCTCTTAAAACTTCTCTACCAACACCCAGAAAAGGAAGGCAGGCTTTTCAGAGTTTGGAAAAAGAAAAAAATATTGTAATGGACAATTGTTTTTTCTGACCATCAGGGTCTACCTCCACTCCCACTCTTTTTTAAAAAATTTTCCTTCCTTCCCTCCTTCCATCTATCTATCCATCCATCCATCTCCTTTTTTCCTTTTTTTTTTTTTTTTTTGGTAACCAGACTCCAGTTTCCTTTGCTGGCCATCACCTGATTCCTTGAGGGTCTGTCAATTAAGACCACAAGAGAAGAGGGTTTGTCTTCTCTCCCCTTGCCAGTGATTGAGTGCCTGACTCAAGCTGGGCCCATCAGACATGCTCTCCTGAGCTTTGAGTCTTCAGCACAGGATAGTAATGACAGCTGAGTGTCCATTCCCAGTGGCAGTGCCTCACCAATCCTGTCCATTATTTCTTGTCATGCAGAAACCCATAGCTACCCTGAGTCCTGAACTTTTCCTAGTATGAACCTTCACTCAGCTTTGCTCCTTTAGTCCTCCACAGCCTTCCCATAAATTCCCCTTTTCCAAAATGTAGCCAAAGTTCATTCTTGTTGCTTCTAATCAGAGGTGTGAATCAAAATCTTTACCAACTTTCCCGTGGGAGAAGGCAGTGACCAAATGGAACATGCTCCACATCAAAGAGAATGGATGTTGGTTAGGGTGCTTGCCAGTGGGCTACTCACAAACAAAGAGCTCTTACTGCAGATATTAGATCTCACTGTTCTGTCATTTTAGGAACAGTGCTACTTAACCTGAGTCACCCAGCTTTACCTGTAGTTATGTGATAGAAATAATAGATGGTGATATTAAAAAGACAGGGGAAAAGATATTAACCAAGCAAGGATGGGCAGAGGGATTGGTGATGAACACAACGTTGTGTAGCATGAGTGAAAGGTTGCACAGTGCGGAGGTCTACATGAGTAGCTCTCAGATCTGTAGAATTCTAGAGATTCTTCTGTGTTCCTATAAGGCTTAAGAAAGACAGTCCTTTGGTAGAGAAAGCACTAAGCACACACAACTGGAGAAAGGTTTCCTTTACTGAGTCAAATGGTATTGATAAATCCCCCACTGACTTTTACACATGCCACAGGAAATTAGAATAAAGCCATAACTTCCCCAATTAGCATAATGCATAAGTAAAATTGTGAAAGACGGCATCTGGTTTACCTGGGAGAGAAGGCAGTTCTAGCACATGAAGGTATGATGCTGGAGGTTAAAAATGGACCCAGGTAGCGAATGTGATCGAGTCTGTACCCACCTTTGTGGTCTTCCCATGGTACCACCTCAGCCAGGAACCCTCCAATCCAAAGACACAGAACTAGTTATAGTCTCCCTAGTGCACCATGCTGGTCCATGTCCTGCACAAACATTCCTTCCACTTGGAACACCCTTCTCCCACCTTGTCTGTTTGGGATGTCTACTCTTCCACAGCCCCCAGTTCATGTGGCATCTCTGTGTACACTAGAAAGTAGCACCCCTGGCTCATTTCCCTCTGCCACTGGTTGATCTATATCAGTTTTGTTAAAACAATACATTTATCAAAAGTTTTAGGAAAATTATTATTTAAAACACAGAAATCCATAATAAATAATGCCCCTCACGTTCAACAGCACACAACCTGCATGCTCATCTGGATGGCTCTGCGTGACAAAACACCCAGAGATGTCCACAAAGGAAAAGCCCAAAGCTTACAAACTTCATACGAGAAGCATTCCTTGTGTGTGTTCCCACTCTGTCTAGAATGCCAGCTCCCTTGTGTATCTAACAGTGGTTTTGAATGTGTTTGTTTACATACTGATGGAAAACGATTGAGAAGAGAGACAGTTTCTTATTCACCTCTGTAACTCCAGTGACCAGCAAAGTATTGGTAAGTGATAGATACTAAGTAGATTTTCGTTGAAGAAATGAATGAAGAACTGTTAAGACACGGTACCCAATGTAGGGCCTTGCACATAAATAGCATTTACTCACTTAAACTCTTGGAAACAAAAATTGGTGGTATTGGTACTTTTTTACCCATCCACCCCCAGTTTGGATATGGGGCGGGGCATAAGCACACATGTGCACACATGTACATGTTTATGTGTGTGTTTTGAGATTTTAATGATGAAACATCAAATTCTAAGTGAGGGTATTTTCATCGTTTAATACTGTCATGCTAGTCATGCTAGTACCTAACCCAGTATATATGCTCAATAAACATTTGCTAAATAAATAAATGAGTGATCATGAATGAGTCAGTGAGTGAATCAGAACAAAGAAAGTGTCACCATCACTCTTATTTATAGGGTAGAAATATTGAGACTTGTTTTCTTAATGAAGTGTGGAGCTCAGAGTAGTTCAAAAGTCTATCAGCATCATGACAAATGTTTGAGAAAGTATGTTTTCCCTTAATATAAAAGGAATGTATCTCTCCTATTCAAATGTTAGTAGTAATGGGGGAGGCAAGATGGCGGAGGAGTAGCAGACTGAAATGACATCAGGTCGCAGGGGTCCAGCTAGATAGTTACCAAACCATTCTGAATCAAAAAGAGAAGATCAAAGAGAAGAAGAGCAGCAATTCTAGGAACAGAAAATTGACCACGTTCTGAAAGGTAGGATGTGTAGAGAAGTGAATCCAAAGCTACAGGAAGATAGACTGCAGGGGGAAGGGCCGGCTCCCAGAGCAGCAGAGCACAAAATCAGAACTTTTAGAAGCCTGCTCCACTGAGGGACATGGCTCTAGAGGGTAAGTGGGGTAGTGGGTAGAGCCCTTGTGGGGACAGTGTGGTCTCAGGACCTGCAGGGTCACAGAAAGACAGGGGTGTCTGAGTGTGGCAGAACTCACAGGTATCAGAGCGGGGAAGCTGACTACAGAGACAGAACTGAAGAGTGAGCTTCCAGATCGGGATTACCTTAAACCGTGATCTAAGGCACAGCCGGGCCACTGCTCTTCAAGCAGGGACCCCACAAGTGGCACATCTGGGGAGACTCACCTTCCTTCTCTGGAGGCAGGAATCTGCTGGGCTTGGAGACTTCAAATGGGGTTGTGTGCCAGAGACAGAAATGCTGGGTCACAGGCCAGGTGAGCATAGAGGGTGGCCAGAGACCAGGGAGACTGGAGGGATTGACTGCTTTTCTCTGAGGGCGCACTGAGGAGAGGGGTCCCGAGCTCTTGAGTCCTCCAGGCTGGAGACTGAGAAACCACCATTTTCATTCCCATCCGCCAGAGCTCTATGGAAAGGTTCAGGGAACAAAAGTTCTGAGAGCAAACCCGAGCAGATCTCTTAGCCTGGCCCCTGGCAAGGGCAGTGCCATCCACCTTGGGCAAAGACATTTGAGACTCACTGCAACAGGCCCCTCCCTCAGAAGATCAGCAAGACCATCTAGCCAAGACCAAGCTCACCAGTCAAGGAGAACATCAGAACTCCAGAGCTAGGGAAAAGCAATGTGTGGAATTCATGACTTTTCCCCCACAATCCTTTAGTCTTGCAAAGTTAAATTAAAATTTTTTTAATTTTATTTTTTTTCTAGTTCTATTTTTTTTTAACATTTCCTCTCTTCTCTTTTAATGTTTTTTAACTAGTTTATCTTAACAATACCTTTCTTGGGGCACCTGGGTGGCTCAGTGGGTTAAGCCTCTGCCTTCAGTTCAGGTCATGATGGAGCCCCGCATCAGGCTCTCTGCTCGGCAGGGAGCCTGCTTTCCCCTCTCCCTTTCTGCCTGCCTCTGTGCCTACTTGTGATCTCTGTCTGTCAAATAAATAAATAAAATCTTAAAAAAAAATACCTTTCTAAAAAAATCTTTTTAAACCTTCATTATTATAGTCATATTTTATCCTTCATTGTATTTAACCTTATTTTTTGTATACATATAGGTTTTCTTTTTCTAAAAAATTTTGGGACACAATTTCTTCTACTAGATCAAAAATACCCTAAATGTAGCACATGGCTTTGTTCTAGTCTCCAGCCTGAGCATATTTCTCTTCTTTTTTTTTTTCCTTTCTTTTCCCAACCAACTCATCTTATCAATTCCTTTTTTAGAATATTCTTTAAATTTTCATCTTTACAGTCAGATTCCATCCCTTCATCGTGTTTACCCTTATTTTTGAATATATGTAAGTTTTTCTTTTCTTAAAATTTGGGAAGGTAGTTTCTTCTAAGAGACCAAAATACACCCAAAATCAAGTGGGTGGCTCTGTTCTATTCACCAGTTTTATATATACATATGTGTGTGTGTGTGTGTGTGTGTGTGTGTATACACACACACATACATGTATAAATGACACACTGGACATGTATATTATATATATATATATATACACACACACACATATACTTTTTAAAATTTCTTTTTACCCTCTTTCTTCTCCCTCTAGTTTGGGGGTCACTTCTGATTTGGTTAGTGCACATTTTTCTGGGGTCTTTGCCACCCTTTTAGTATTTTATTCTCTTGTTCATATGGTCTTATTTGGATAAAATGACATTATATGTTGATATGATATAATGACATTATATGTTAATAAAAGTAATTAATAAAATATAAAATATAACACAAAACAATATGGCAAAACCAAAAAAAAAAAAAAGATGTTAGTAGTAGTGATATAAAGATGGGTAAAAGCCCACAATATTAGGTGCAGAATAAAATGATGCTCAAAAAACTAAAGGATTTTCTCCAATTTTTTGAGAAAGATGATGTTCTAGAAAAGACAACCTGTAAACTATTACACTGATTAAATGTTTCACTGGCCTTTACACTGAAATGCCAGAAAATTCACTGATCGGCACAGGTGCCCTGATGCGGCCATTGTGCTCCACTTTCACCAGAACAGAGCCAAGGCTACAGAAGTAGCTGAAAGCAGAAATTTGGTTTTTGTTTTGTTGTTGTTGTTGTTGCTGTTGTTTTTTAAAGAAAATCGATGTCCAGGAACTATTGCTTGCTCACCCCAAATTTAAACATCATCTGAGCCCATTCAGTTAAAATTGACATTGCTGGTAGATAATTCTCATCATGAAAGATCTCATTTTGTTGTATAGATGCTATTTTCTTGGGCTGGAGAGTAAGCTAAGGCAAGGAGAACAAAAGGAAACATACTTTCTGGTTAACCCTGAGACAGCTCAAAATTCCCTTAATCAAAGACTCCACCATTCTGGTCACTCCAGGTTTCACTGGCTTTGAATGGGTATAAGATCAGCAAACTCTATGATAGTATATTTGCCAATAGAATCAGGGAAGAGTTTTAGTGACAAGAACTTTTTAAAACATTGACATGAAGTTTAATGAGGAAGACCTCGTCTTCTACTTACAGTGCACCGAACAAGTAAGGAATGGATGTCTATGCTCGTTGAGGCCAGCAGACATTGTCAGATTATTTTCCACGCTGAGAATTAAAGGCACGGTGTCTGGCGCCTCTGAGATTTCCAAGGACCTTAAGAAGAGTTTAAAGGATGAAATTGTTTAAATTATTCAAGAATGTAAAAAAAGGGGCAAAATGAAATTAATAAATGCTTGATTAAATGTCTCCAAAATGTAATACGATGTCAGATTCATTTAGTGTTAAATTTAGAATTCGTGAAATTTCTATTAAAAAGTCGTTTGTCGGCTAGATTTTATCATTTTGCCAAGTGATCAAGAAATCAGTCAGTTGTGAATTAAGTATGTTATTCATAGCCAAATAATTTTTAGCATGAGAATATCAGCATCAATTTTGTAAAATGTATAAAAATTATAATGTGATACATTTCCATATATTTGGTATCACGCGCGTTGAGAGATTGCCTGGGGTCTCCCGAGGTGGCTCGAAGCCGTAGTGATGCTAATCACTTGCAATGAGAAAGAACCCAGGGCCTGGCTTATCTTTTCTTCTCACTCTTCTCTTCTGGGGGGTCAACTCACAGTGGGAGGCAGTCGTGCAGAATGAAAGAGCACTGGATTTGGAGTCAGAGAGCCAGGTTCAAGTTCTAAGTGGGCTACCTCCTTTGTTATTCGACCTCGGGGGCTGAGGCTCAGCACAACTAATGGGCTCTGTCCACAGAAAGCGATAACATAGGGCCATACGTTAGGCTGTCCTGGATGAAATATCGATCTGTAGGACAAAACAGATGACCGGTAGTCTCCTGCGCCTCCACCTAATATTTGAAACCATTTTGCAAAGTGTAAGTAATTACAGGGATTACGAAGCAGAGGGACTTAGAAAGTAAAGCAGAGGAAGGGTGACTGCCTAAGCAGACTGGGAACAGCAGTGGGAAGTTTCCAGAACCACAGCACCGAGGCTTCTAAGTCTCCCACAGCCAGAGGCAACTCTTGGATCCCTGGTCTGGCACCTTCTGTGTTAACAGTTCTAGCCTCCTTGCCAGCATTCCCCCAACTGTTGTTACTCAGAGGTCCGTGAAGGACCTCTGTGGATCCTCAAAGCAGAAAGAGATACTGCATTGACTTTTGTCCTCCCCCCTCCCGGCCCCTCCCCTTCAGAGCACCTGGAGAGAGCAGGGTGGGTATGGTGGGGGCCGCAACATGCTCTCTCAGGAAGTTCCAGTTCTAGAAGCTTGCACGTACTTTGTGGGGCTAACAGATTCAGAATTTCTAATAACCTCTAATATGTTCCCACACCCATCTCTGTTGAAACCTCCACAACTACTGGCGAATGATGACTCTTATGTTTTCTCGAGGGATGTTGCCTTGGGAAGTCTTTCTTGGTCTAGGTTTGCAGCTTAGAGAAGCTCTGTGTTCTTAGCTTGGTTTTATTCACAGAGAAGAAGAGACTTAACCTGGGAGCTGACAGAACCCTGAAGGGGAAGAGGTTCCCTCACTCACAGTGGGGAAGGGGAGGCCCCAATCTTGCTAGACTCATTTCTTCCGTAACTCAAAATAATGATTACAGCTAAAAGGCCAGAGGGTATCACAGGAAGCTCTTCAACTGGCTCTCTTGCTGGGAGGGAAGCTTCGAGGGTAAAGACCCTCCTCACCACACTTTCTTTCCTCATTCTCAAAGCTTCTTTCCACTTACAGGTCTGACGGGGGTTAGAGGGTATCAGAGAAGCTTTTAGAAGGTTCTCTAGAATACTGAGTCCACCACACTTGCTGGGTTATGGGAGAGGGAAAAAAGAACTGAAAAGAAAAAAGAGGGGGAAAGAAAAGGGGAACCAGCTCTCTAGTCTCCGAACACCCACTTGCTTGTGGCTCCCGGCTGCCAAGGGTCACCTTAAATGGTTCCTGGAGCAAGGACTGTGACCACCCCGCTATAGATTAATTCTTTCCTCTTACAAAGTTGGGCTTGAGTGTGCTTAATGAGGGAGAGATGGGATGTGATTTCCTTCTTTCAGAATTACTCCAGTACGATCCGCAGAATGATTAGCGTGGCTCAGCCTCAGTTGGGATATTATGGCTTAAATTATTCCTATTAGTTTCCAGCTGACCTTGGAACACAAACATTACATCTGATTTCAATGAAACTTTAGACTTTGTTGTTCTCAGTCAACTAATGAAACAGTTGAACCTTCCCATGACTTGCGGTAATTGTAATAAAGGGTAAGTATTATCACGAATAATGCAAACTGATTTACAAGATGGCAAAGTGATATTCTGGAAGTTGAGCACAAAGACATTAAAAATGTGAACCGAACACAGAAAAGGATTGTAGTGCCTTCTAAAAGGTTGATCCATGATTGTTGAAATACAGCCCCACCTGGCAGCATAGCTTTTTACAGTGAGTTTGGGCACAACTGACTGGTTACAAGAAACATTATGTTAACAGGAAAAGCCACTTTAAAAGTCTGTTTGATGCTTCAAGCTCTCAAGTACACCCTAAACGTTTAAACCAATACTCCAAACTGATTAAAGCATTTATGGAAAATAAAAGTGTTTTGCCACGGGGTGGGGGGGCGGGAAGAGACGAGGGATCTCAGTTGTTGATGCTTGTTTGTGTGGTTTTACTGAGGTGTAGAACAGAAACCCCAAATTTGACAGATTTCCCAGTTCTAATTTAGTTTTAAAGGTTTAAGAGTTTATGGCACCCCAAACAATTTATCCAAACTCAATGAATTTTCAAATCAAATGTAATGACCCTCATGCCCTAGGAGTGGGATGGTGCCCTCTTCGTGCTTATATTCTTACAACTGGATACAGTACTCAGCACACGGTAGATGCTTAATAAATGAATAATGAAAACTAATTGCTCGAAAAGTGAGGACTCAGAACTCAGTTGCAACACACTAGCATCACATATTCAAATGGACATTTCACAGCCGTGTCATATGTGCTGTTTTCTGGCACGAGAGAGTCACATCTCAGCTTTTCCTGTCCCCGACTATCCATATGCCCAATGAACTCTTCATCCTTCAGATCCCCTTTTTCAGAAGAGTCCCAGACCTGTGATGCCCATGCCTCTTGAATGAGACAGTCTGGGTTCAATTTCTGGCTCTCCACTTTCCACTTTCCACTTGACTATTTGTGCCTCAGTTTCTCCATATGTAAAGTGGGTTTTTGTAAGGATTGCGTAGGTTAATGTGTATCATCTGAAGGTCACTCGACAAATGTCAACTCTTAGTGCCCTGATTACTTGTCACAAGGCACCACAATTATTTGTTTACTTATCTTCCCTGCGTTCAATCACAACTCATCCAGTGGAGGCCTTCTGTCTTTTTATGAACTGTGCTCGCCAAATTTACAAAGCACAGACTCCAAACTTTGCACACAATAAATGTCTGATGATTTGAATAAACAAAAAAAACCAACTCATTCCCGAGTCGGGTGTGAGGCTAATTTCTCTCTTATTGTTTAGAGAAGTCTTCCAGATGGAGAAGATCATTGGGTTAGAAACTGGTAAATTCCACTTCCTGTAATTCACCTTGCTGGGAATAAATTAGAGAATTGTGAAATAGCTAGGGTTTCCCTTTGGCCAAGCTTTCTTTTAGGGACCATACAAGTTGACTTGCAGTATGATTTTGCCTTTAAGAAATGACTGCCTTGGGGCGCCTGGGTGGCTCAGTGGGTTAAAGCCTCTGCCTTCGGCTCAGGTCATGATCTCGGGGTCCTGGGATCGAGCCCCGCATCGGGCTCTCCGTTCAGCAGGGAGCCTGCTTCCCTTCCTCTCTCTCGGCCTGTCTCTCTGCCTACTTGTGATCTCTCTCTGTCAAATAAATAAATAAAATCTTTAAAAAAATAATGTTTAAAAAAAGAAAAAGAAATGACTGCCTTTCCTTGTTATTATTTTGAACAAATTCACATCATTCTTACTGCATTTCATTTTCTGAATGAAAGTCACCTCCCTCCCAGCTAGCATGGCCAGGGTTGGGGAAGAGAAGAGGTTTAGGGTACACCGCTTTCTTCCAAAACTATCACTGATTGGAAGAATCTGTTTTTTCCCCAACTTTTAACCACATTTTAAAAACTTGTACAAAGCGTTTCCCCAGTTTCTGTTCTGACTGATGTCATTCCCCAAGAACCTAAGTATTCAAAGAAAAATCATAGTAAAAAAATGTACTTTTAGGCCACAAAACACAGGATAAAACTGAGGCTATTTTGTTGTTTCTAGAAAAATAATTGCTTCTAAGCTGAACACTTGGTGTTAAACTCTGGCATTAGGTTAAAAAAAATGTGGACATATTTATAGGAAAATAACAAAAAATACAAATAAAGCTATTACTTGCATAGGACAAAAACTGTGACTGTGGCAGATAATGACTAAGGCTTGAGAAACCCTGGGTCAGAGAATGTTCCTGAAGTTACTCAACTATTCCATGAGGAACAGAGGAGCAGTTACATCCTGGAGCTAGGATTTCCCCACCAGTCTCCTCTCTGTGCTCCTTCCAGCACCTACTTAGGGAAACAGGATAGTCATGCCACTAATTGTCCTTGGAGGCCTGGAGGCCTAGCCACCACTCAGGCGGTCATTCTAGGAGCAAGTGGGAAGTGAGTCCCCTAGCACAGTCTTGCCTTTCTCTGGGCTGTAGCCGAAGAACTTCAATTTCTTATGACCCTTATGCGATAGTCTCTTCTCTCAGCTGAGAGGATTCAGGTCCCAGTTGATGGCTGGTTATTTTTCTTTCCTATTATGGAAATGAACCACTGAGTTGTCCTCATTGAAAGCAGTTTGTCATTTAACCAAAGAGGAATTACAGACAAAGGGGATTTCTTAGGGCATCAGGTCCACTGCCTGCCAGCCTGGGCCCTCCCACCTACCACAGCTTATTTTCGGTTCTTTGTCCACTCCACCTTCTGTGTCCCGCCTACTTCCTCTGACCACGGCTGTGTCACCTGACAGCATCTCTTGTAGGCCTGCAGTCATTCTTGACTGTCCCCATCATCTCTCTCCTAGGCAGTGATTCATCTTGACCCCCCAGGGTGAACTATGGCTTTTGGGCTTCCCTCACTTCACACAAAGAATCCCTGAGGGCCTACTTGGCGCAAGCCCCTGAGGCCAGGCCAGGAGAAACGAAGGTCAGGAAGACCCAGTTCCCGAATGCCCAGGCCTCTCCACAGTGACTTATTTTCACTTTTTTCTTCTCTTGCCAACCTCCTGCTGTTCTGAATTATTGTCAGGACCAGCCCCAGGCCTGGTCCGGAAATAGGACCCAACGGTGTTCAGGGAATCTGCTTCCTCTGCCAGCTCCTCCTCAGGCATCCTTTGCCCTCACACAGGTTCCCTGCAGACCTCCGCACAGGAGGTCCACCTCCGTCCCAGCCCACCTCCATCCCCCTCTTCGGAGAGCTGACAGCAATCAATGCCTGGTGTCAAGACATTTATTTTGCATTCAAATCTCCCCTCTGCTTGTGAATGGAAAGGTTTTGTTTTTTTTTTGTTTTTTGTTTTTTGTTTTCTATTAGAGAAATGGGACTTTCTCAAGAGTCTAAAATCATATGCCACATTTACCCACAAAGAAGGCCAGTCCGAGGGGGCAGAGTGGACAAATTGATGATGGTCAGGCTTAAGGCCCAACTTTGTCACTAACTCCTTGGATGACCCTAGGTAAGTGACTTAACTTTTGTGAGGCTTAATGGCTCATCTTATAAAGTGGAGTGGCCATTCCTTGGCCAACCTGCTTGAAAGCATAACATTTAAGCTTCCAATGGATGACGTTCAGGAATGTGCCCACGATGGCCAAGTGCCCTGCAAATGCCAGCAATTTGATTGCGTGGTGACACTTTACTTTGTGTAGAACCCCACTCTGCTTGTATCTACCGTGTGTCCCTTTGTCCTTCGCATTCCCTCACGCTCACGCGGAGGCCCTACAGAACCTCTGTAACTTCGGGGGTGAAAGCAGACTGTGTTCTCCCCATCCCAAGTCAAAAGCACAGACTGGCTTGTCCCATGTATGTGTCCATTCTGGTGATTTTGGCTGCAGGCGTCAGCATCATGAGGACCTAAAATGCTCTACGGCAGGGACACAGAACCCGGGCCTGTGCTTCCAGGGCTCCGTGTGTGGGTTTTAGGGACTTGATACATCTGTTGAAGTGGTTTGCAAAGTTGTATGCCCACGCGTGTTTCCTCTTTTGTTTGTTTTGAGAAAGTATCCATAACTTTCACCAGATTTTCAGAAGGGCGCTTGGCCCAAAAAGTTTAAAAAAATCACTGTGCTAAGATAGCTTTTTAAAATTATTACGTTGATATGGATTGGGTTGCTTCACAGCCAGATAGGAAAAACTTGGATAGAACTAAAATCTTATTATATATCACTTTTAGTTGATAAGTTGCCACTTTATGAAAAAGATTCTCAGAGCCTCCATTTTCTTGGAGTCCCATTTAGCGGTTCCAAAGAAACATCAATGACTCCATTCTATGAACTGGGAGGTGATCTACAAATGAAGTTTTATCACACTTTCCCTGCCTTTGACATTACATTTTTTCTTCTGTCTGTATCCTCCAATTCCCCACCACTTACATTCCTTCCTATAATTATAAAATATTTCATGCTCGTATGTGATTAGAAAAATTGAAAAATCAATATATAAGACATATAAACATTATGTATATAATTATACATATAATTTTCAATACATACATACAGATATTACACATAAATATTCTTTTATAACTTTTGTAGTTTTATTTTTCCTGTTTATTGATTCCCATTTCTATTGTTTATATTAATATTTTGAATTACTAGAATTTATTCTCTAGTACCATAGATCCTGAATAAGGCAAGACTTTTGTTTTTGTACAAAACAATCCCTTAGAGGAAAGGGAGTCATCAAATATTTGAGCCCAAATTCTTTCATATTTCAGGACTCTTTTCTCATATCTTTTGCTGAAGAGCATTACAGTTTAAGCACCTGACCTACTCCAATGTAAAGGGTACCTGTAGCTTAGAGATTCCTTGTATTCAAGCATAAAATAAATGTTTTCAGAACTAGTTAATGGGCAGTATGTTTTTGGAATTCCTGCATGTCCTCACATTTAATTAGTAGTTCAGTTGTGGGAACAGAATGTGAAGCATTCATTTTTTTCTTATAATTTGAAGACATTGCTTCAGTGTTGTCTAGCACAAAGTGTTGATGATGAAAATTCCGTTGATCATCTGATCCTCCTTCCTTCCAGGTGGTAGAGTAATCATGAGTCCTGCCCACAAAGTATTTAGGGTGCCTTTCCCTTCTCAGCACTTGGTAAAATTGCACTTCTTGGACCACTTGAGCTTGAATTCTGGCCAATGAGCTGTGAGTGGAGGGATATGCGTCCCTCCCAGACCAGAGGGTTTGTTCTGAGAACCTCCAGAACTCTCCCCTTTCCCACTACCATGGCAAAGGAAAGTGTTCCATGCAGTGGAGTCATCAGCCTAGGTCCCAGAGTGAAAACGGTGATGACCCAGTAACACACCCTCTTCGTATCTGTTGTATACTCTGAAGATACTCAACCTACCCTGTGACTCTTTCTCAGCTACCCCTCAAGCCCTCACTACAAAGCTTTGGGTATAAATCACGCACTTCCTTTGGAGTATAATATTCTAGCTTTATCCTAAGGGCAAAAGTTCCTGCTGCCAGACACTATGGTGCGAGTGGAACAGAGATGCTCTTTCAGAGAATAAACCTGGTAACTGACCTACCTTACTTTTTGCATTTAGTGACTTCAAACATGGGGCCTTTCTGGAGCTCCTAGAGATGTCCCTTACTTATTTCTGGTATTTTGGGTTACGGTTTCTTCAGCTCTTTCTATTCTGATCACATATGTTTTTTGTATTCTAGGAATTCTTCAACATTTTTGACCAACAGATGGTTTCCAACATGGTTCTGCTTTTATTTAAAAACAAAACAAAACAAAAAAGCCCAAAAAACAAAAGAAAACAAAACCAAACCAAAAAAAATTACTGCCATTTCAAAGGGAATTTTGGAGGGTAAAGAGATAGTTGTCCATGCTCAGTCCACCATTTTTAATTGGAAGCTAAATGTCCAATTTTAATTGCATTTTCAAACCAGTGGAAAGAAAAAAAATCATATTGACTCTGAGTGGTCTAAGTAAAGGGCAATATATGAGAGCCTTAAGAATACAAACCATCTCTTTCTCTTGAAGTCTTTAATAAGCAATTGTATGAACCTTTAATAAACAATTGTACTTCAGTTTTAGAAGCACAACTTAGAAGGGTATGGCAAGGTTAAAGAGGCCTAAAAGGATATAATAAAGATGATTTGAGGGTTGGGTAATAGGGTATCCAAGGAGAAGTCAGTGGAATTAATTCTATTTATTTCAGCCAAATAAAATTTCAGAGTGTCCTAATATAGTAATGCATAAAGTGCTAATGTGCAGATCAAATTTTCTGTATCTCTACTAAGGCCAAAATAAGTAGAAACTGACTTTAGCTACACAAAAAAAGCTCTAGGTGAAAAATACAAAAAGAACTTTCTGAATGTTAGGGTTTTTAACATAGGCAGTGGAATACCTAAGGAAGGTACAGAAACCAGTTCTCCAATTCTTACCCAGAAACTCAAACAACAACAAAAAGCCAAAGAGAGTTGGTTTAGTATATAGGTCTGTCTGAATATAGGAGCCTGCATTAGACTCTGTCCCTATGGCACTATGGTTCTCTGAGAATGAAGCTGTGGTAAGTATTTGGCACAATGGAAATAGACCATGAACTGCCTACAAAACTGTAAGCAAGCATGTCCTCCATCATCCTTGGAACACGACATAATTCAAGAGAAGCCTGAAATAGGAATGTGTTGTGTTGGAGTATTTTTGCTGACTATTAAAAAGCTCTTATTTAACTTCTCAATTATGAACTTGAGCCTTTTTTGGGACTTGCCTTCTTCCCATTAAAGTCTTCCCAGATAATGTTTTCCTAGCAACATTTGACCAGACAGCCTAACACATACCCTGTTAGTTATAAACCCTAAGCTGCTTATTGTTCTCTATTCAATTATCTCCAGTGCTACATTTTTTTTTCTATTTATCGTTTTGGTAAAATTGCCAACATGGAAAACCAGAAGAGAAAATAGTTTCTGGTAAGGACTATTTATTTCAGCCAAATAAAATTTCAGATTGTCCTAATATAATAAGTTTTCAAGTGCATAAAGTGCTAACATGCAGATCAGGTTTTCTATATTTCCATTAAGGCCAAAATAAGTAGAAATTGAATTTGCAGGAAAAAAAAGATTTAGGTAAACCAAACAAGCAAACTTCTGAATGTTAGGGTTTTTAACTTTGGCAATGAGATGCCTAAGAAAGGCATCTTAACAGCCTTTTCTTCTCCAGGATGAAATGCACTCATTCCCGCATCACTCAGCAAATATTCATCAAGTTCTGGTAAGTTTCAGGTCCTGTGATAGGTCCTGGGTGAACAAGAGTGGATGTGAATGGCACAGCCCTTGCTCTCAAAAAGGAGCCTATATTTTTGTAGCAAAAACAGACATTAAAGAAGCAGACAGCGAGGCAGTGAGATTCAGCAATTCCCATTATCTCCACTTTTCAGATGAAGAAACTCATCCCAAGCCATATAACTTTTGTGAGGCAGTTTGGACAGATAGTATATTGTACAAGAGCATACAATTTTATGAAAGAGAAAAGACTAGCTGAAAATAATCCAGAAATAAAGTTACTGATTAAGTAAGAAACATATGATTAAGTGTTAATATGAGGAACACAGAAAATAGTATCCTGGAAATTCAAAGAAAGGGTATAAGCTTATAGGTACAGGCTGCCATGCTGATGCTCCCAGCTCCAGACCACACTAACGCAGTGGTTTTCCAGTGTTGGTGTTTCTTTCTCTCTTTCTTTCTTCCTTTCTTTCAAGATATTATTTATTTATTTCTCAGAGAGATAGAACACAAGCAGGGGGTGGGGGGACGACAGGCAGAGGGAGAAGCAGGCTCCCCGCTGAGCAAGGAGCCTTATGCGGGGCTTGATCCTGGGACCCTGGGATCATGACCTGAGCAGAAGGCAGACGCTTAACCGACTGAGCCACCCAGGCGTCCCAAGCAGTGATTTTCAAACAGGGTGCAGGAAATGATGTGCCCCCCCGCCACCCAGGGGACATGAGGCAGTGTCTGCAGGTATTTGAGGTTGTCCTAACCGGGTGCCAGTACTGGCATCTGGTCAATAGAGGCTGGGGAGGGATGCAGCCGAATATCCTATGATGTACAGGACAGCCCCACAACAAAGACAGCTTCCTGGGCACCCCGAGGTATATGAGAACTCTTCTAAAGGATGGAAAATATGTAAACAGTTGAAAACAGTATTGGTTAATTTGTTCCCAGATTTATTCTCCACTTTTCCTCATCCTGTTTAGGTGCCCAGGAAGCTGTCCAGGAACCAAATAACTCAGGCTCCCTTGCCCTCTGGCTGCTGGGTAGACTCAGCCATAGAAGACGTACCACCTGGACACTGGCGGTGGGAAAGCAGAGCTAGTAGGTTATTTTCCCAGCCCCCTCAGTGTGTTGTCACAATTCTGACAGCAGCTCTGGTCCTCTATGACCACCTCTGCTTTGGGGTGGCTGCTTTTCCATGGCTTTAGCTCTCACCCAGCTTCTGCCCCTTATCCTCCCTTGCCCCTTTAGGCATGAGGGAGCAAAAGTTTGCTACTTTTTCCAGTTCATGCCTGTGTGTTTCAATATTCACACACATCTCTGTGAATGATCCCTCAATTAAAAAGTTACTTCAAAATTCCAGGTGGACATGCTGTCCGTTCCCTGCGGTCAGGGCCAGCTTCATGAGCATGCAACCTGTGCAACGGTATTGAGCCCCACGTTCTAGAAAGGTCCACACTTGGTCTACTCCTCTGCTGTATTCTGCCTTAGGATTCGAAATACTGTTGAACAAGAGTCTCTCTTTTTCACTGGGCCTCACAAATTACATGCTGACCCTGCTGCTGGAGTTCTGGCTGATATAAAGTTATTCTTGATAGGAAGGAAACAACAGCATGAGCAAGACTTGGAGTAAAAATGCACTCGGTGTATCTAGTGGATGGTAAAGCGTGGCCATTTCTGACCTCGCTGGAAGGGTAATCCATCATCACACGGGGCAGCGATCTCGTGGTGATCTGGAAAAAGCTGATGGATGGGGTCTGCTGCAAGACAGCATGGCCCGGCTGCAAAGAATGTCCAGTGGGTCCTGGCTGAGGTCAGGTGAAGGTCGGTTTGAGAGTAACCGGTTTTCCACATTTCAGCTCTTGGTGTGCCTACCCCTATTCTGAAAGTCTCTACCTAGATATGACGAATAAGACTCCACAGGTAATGTGTACTCATTCCAAGAAAAAATATGTTAACATGTATTAAGCTCATTTTATTTTTATAATATGCCATATAGCAGTAGTACAGCTGGAGTGACACTATGTTTGATAAACATTTTTATTTAAATATAACATAGAGAGAAGTACTCAAATCATAAAGCTTATATAGTTC
Organism: Mellivora capensis; assembly: GCA_004024625.1. Taxonomy (NCBI): domain Eukaryota; kingdom Metazoa; phylum Chordata; class Mammalia; order Carnivora; family Mustelidae; genus Mellivora; species Mellivora capensis. Next base: position 12,507 of record PISX010009698.1, on the reverse strand, counting down.
AATTAATTTTCAAAGTAGATACATCTGGTTCTCTGATAAAGAAAGAGCATTATCGGGGCTCCTGGGTGGCTCAGTGGGTTAAAGCCTCTGCTTTCGGCTCAGGTCGTGATTCCAGGGTCCTGGGATCGAGCCCCGCGTCGGGCTCTCTGCTCCGCGGAGCCTGCTTCCTCCTCTCTCTCCCTGCCTGCCTCTCTTGCCTACTTGTAATCTCTGTCTGTCAAATAAATAAATAAAATCTTAAAAAAAAAAAAAGGAAAGAAAGAGCATTATCAGCTCTCCCGAAAGCCCCCTTGTGCCAACCCTCTCTCCAAAATTGACTACTGACGGCACAAGGAAGTATTACCTACTTCATGGAAAAAGAATTATACAGTATAAGTTATTTTGTCTCTTGCTTATTTTAGTCAGTATTACGGTTGTGAGATTTATGTTGTATGTACTTTTTTAAGATTTTATTTTTAAGTAATCTCCACACCCAACATGGGGCTTGAACTCACGTGCTCTACCGACTGAACTGGCCAGGCCCCGCTTATGCTGTATGCATGGATGATTTGTTCATTCTCTTTGCTGTATAGTGATCCACTGTAAAAGTATTTCACACTGTATTTACTCATTCTAGTATTTATGGGCATTTGGTTTTCAGGTTTTCATTATTACGAGTAATGCTACTATAAACATTCTTGCCATGTCTTTTGGTGCACATGTGCACATTTCTTTGGAGTATATATTTAAGAATGCTATATTGATAGGAAAGTTGTCAGCTTTAGTAGACATTGCCAAAAAAATATTCCAAAGTGGTTGTGTCACTTTATACTGCTACCACTGATGGAGGAATGTTTCAGTTGTTTCAGATCTTTAACAATACTTAGTGTTGTCTTTTTTTTTTTTTTCATTGTAATCATTCTGCTGGGTTCACAGCAATTGCTCATTGTGACTTTAATTTGCAATCATTCCCCCTGATGACTAATGCGGTCAAGCACCTTTTCATATATTATTGTCCATTTGGATATCTTCTTTGTGCAGTGCCTGTTGAAGTTTATGCCCATTTCTTATAAGATGGTAACTTCTTTTTTTTTTTAATTCATAGTTTTTTTGTTTAAGTCCTTTGTTGTTTATATATATGCAAATACTTAGCCTCACTCATGACTTGCCTTACTCCTTTCTTGGTATCTTTTGATAAAAGGAATTCTTAATTTTAATGTAGTTCAATTTAGGATCTTTTCCTTTATGGTTAGTACTTCTTGTGTCCTATTTCAGAAATCTTTGTCTCAAATCCATGAAGATATTTTCTATTCTCCTACATTGCCTTCTAGAAGATTTATTGCTTTAACTTTCACATTTAGATGAGTAATCAAAATACTAAATTGTGAGAGGTAGATGTCAGGGTTCATTTATTTCCACAAAAACAAATGAACTATGATCATTTATTTAAAATACCATCCTTTTCCTATTGTTCTCTAGTGCTACTTTTGTTATAAATCAAGTATCCAAATAAGACTGGCGTTGGTATTGTAGTAATGCTGGGCTTATAGATGAGTTATATAGATTTAGCATTAGTTATTTCCTAAATGTTTGGTAGAATTCACTACTACTGTTGGAGAGAATGTTCTATATATGTCTATGAGGTTCATTTGGTCTACAGTGTTGTTCACATCTGCTCTTTTCTTCTTGATTCTCTGTCTGAATGATCTATCCATTGTTGGGAGTGGCTTATTAAAGTCCCCAGTGAGTATTATATTGTGGTTTACTTCTCGTTTTAGTTGTTAGTATTTGCTTTATGTATTTAAGTGCTCTGATGTTGAATGCATAAATATTTATAGCTGTTATATCTTCTTGATGAATTGACTGCTTTCACATTATATAATAACTTTCTTTGTCTCTTTGACCATTTTTAGCTTTACGTCTCATTTGTCTGATATAAGTATAGTTATTCTGCTTTCTTTTGGCTACATTTTGCTTAAAATACTTTTTTTAATCCCTTCACTCTAAAGTCTGTCTGTCCTTAAAATTAAAGTGAGTCTCTGGTAGGCTGCATTTTGTTAGGTCTTGTGTTTTTTATCCATTGCCATTCTATGTCTTTTGATAGGAGAATTTAATCTGTTCGTATTTAAAGTAATTATTGGTAGGTAAGGACTTACTGTTGCCATTTTGTTAATCGTTTTTGACTGTTTTATAGCTCCTTTGTCCCTTGCTGCCTCTCTTGTTGTCTTCCTTTGTGATCTGATGACTTTTTATGGCAGCATGCTATGACTCCTTTATCATAATCTTTTGTGTACTTACTACAGATATTCCTTCATGTTTACCATGAGGTTTACATTTATATTTATAACATCCAATGTTAACCTGGTAATAACTAGCTCCTCATAACCACAATTCTACTTTCTGTCTCTATGAATTTGACTACTCCAGGTCCTTCACTTTAGTGGAATCTTACAATATTTGTCCTTCTGTGTCTGGTTTATCCACCTAGCATAATATGTTTAAGGTTCATCCATGTTGCTACATGTATAAGAATTCTGCTCCTTTTAAAGGCTGAATAATATCTCATTACATGTGTATATTGTTATATTTTGATTAAGCATTCATCTGCCCATAGACATCTGGGTTGTTTCCACCTTTTTAGCATTGTGAATAATGTTACTACACACAATGGTGTAAAATATCTGTTCAAGACACTGCTTTTAATCCTTTCGCATGTATACCTAGAAGTGAAAATGTTGAATCATGTGGTAATTCTATGTTGCATTTTGTGAAGAATCAACATATTGTTTTCTATCAAAGATGTACCAATTCATATTCTCACAAGCAATGCACAAGGGTTCCAATTGCTCCACATCCTAGACAAAACCTGTAGGTTTTTGGTTGGCTGGTTGGTTGGTTCTTGATTATAATAGCTGTTCTAATGGGTGTGAAGTAGTATCTCACTTTGGTTTTCATTTGTATTTCCCTAATGATTAGGCATGTTAAGCATCTTTTCACATGTTAATTGGCCATTTATGTTTCTTCTTCCAGGAAATACTTATTCAAGTCTTCAGCCTATTTTTGAACTGGGTTGTTTGTTGTTTTTGTTGTTGAAGAAAAATATTTTAAATAAGATAAACTGATATAGTATTGCCAGGATATGGTATTCCCTAATACGATGTTGCCAAAAAAGGTTTTGAAATAATTAGCAGTGCATATGTCTCACAAAGGACTTTTATTCAGGGTATGTAAAGAACTCCTACAACTCATGAAGACAAACAACCCAATTTGGAGAGGACGAAAGATTAAACAGACACTTCATAAAAGAAAATATACAAATGGCCAGTAAACACATGAAAAGATACTCAACAACATTAGTCATCCAGAAAATGCAAATTTAAATCTCAGTGAGATACCATTACACACCTATAAGAGCGGCTAATATTAAAAATAAAAATACTACTAAACATTAGGATGTGACATAACTTATACACAATTTTATGGGAGTATAAAATGGTGCAACCAATTTGGAAAAACATTTTGGCAGTTTCTTGAGAAGTAAAAAACATTTATCATACAACCCATCAATTTGACTCCTAGATGGTTACCCAAGAGAAATAAAACATGTCAGTACAAAAACTTGTATATAAATGTTCACAGCAGCTTTACTCCTAGTGGCCAAAAGGTGGACACAACTTAAATGTATATGGACAAACAGATCGTGATATGTCATAAAATGGAAACTACTCAGCAATAAAAAGGAATAAACTATGGATTCTGCAACATGGACGGCTCTCAAAAATATGATGCTGGTTAAAAGAACTGAGACACCAAAAAATACATACTATATAAATGAATTTATATCAAATTTTAAAACAAGAAAAACTAGTCTATTATGGTATAAAGTAAAGAAAGGCTTGCCAGGGCCTCCAAGGGAGGAAATGGACTGAAAAGGAAAACAAAGGAAATTCCGGGGATGATAAAAATACCCTACAACTTGATTGTGGTGATTGTGGTTCCATAGATATACGTATTTCTCAAATCTCATCTAAATGTACACTTATAATAGGTGCATTTCATTGTACGTAAATGATACCTCAAGAAAGTCAAATTCTGAAAAAGTAATTTCTTTTAGTAACCAAAGAACTATGATGATAATTGAAGTTTCCCGACTGTTGAGGATATACTTAGGTCTGACCTAAGTATGACAAATCAACACCTTACATTGAGGAAGGCATGTTAGTACCTACCTTCCTTTATTCATAAACTGAAATAATTGTCCATAATCCCATTAGTAAAATAATTACCTTTTCTCTTTCTTTTTTAGATTTTCTGAATTGGCCACTACATTTTGAACAAATAAGCTAAAGAATAGAATAATACATATTTAAAATGTTTGGGTTACCAGAGAACAAAAAACGTTATTTATAACATTCCCCAAGTAAATGGAACAAAGCATTTCAAAATTACCTCTTTTATATTTCAAACATACTCTGTTGTGTTGAATGGCCCTCTAAACATAAACCGAGAACATGGGAAGTTCCAAGGGTGTCACCTAGGTCTTCAGTTCTGTTACTGAATTGTTAGATAAAATTGCCTACATTTTTTATTTCAGAGCTCATGAAACTGTACAAAACCTATTTGCAATTTTGTGTGGATAAAATATATAAGCTCAGTGAGGAAAGTTTCTATTAAGTCATAAGGAATTCATTGAAAAATAATTATCAAAAATAACATATAGCATTTTGATACTATGAATAAAAAGGAAAACCCAACAATAAAAATATACTCTTCTGTTCTACAGATTAGCCTCAAAGGATAAAGTATTGTTACTAACCTGCGAAAATAAATCTAATTCTTGCCATGGACATAGCCTGGGTAGAATGCTGTATTTGATGGACTCGTCTCCTAGGGTTTGAGATTTTAACACTAAGAAAATGTTCTTGCTTTCTTATATTTTCATGACAAAATAGCATTCTTATTAAAAGGGTTAGATAACAAAAAAGTGAGAGAGAAGCAGGGAGAAAAGAGAAAAATCTCACCTAGAATGTCAGATTTCAGAAGATGTCCTAATGACCCGAGTCTGTATATTTTTCTGGGGAGGTGTGACTTCCACAGTGTGCCTGCAGTTATATGTGGAATAATTACACAAATTGCACTGAGTCATTTAACTCAGGTAAATTTGCCCCTTAAAACTAGGAAGTGCTGCCAACTTGACCAGAAATCTGTGATTTTTAAAGATTTTTAAGAAAATAATGTTCTCTTCTTCAATTTGTACCATGGGATCCATTAACAAAGCCAACTCTTCTGTCCATCCAGAAGAATGTTATCTCTGTGCGTTCTGATTTTCTGGTTTTGAATTCTACATAACCATGAAATTCAGGACTTGTATTCCCTCAAAGCTTTTCCACTGCGATAGCATGATTTACTAGAAAGTTACTTACCATATAACACAGCTTCAAAGACCAAATCCCCTTTACTTGCTCCTTAGAATTTTTCATTACAGCAATATGAATTAATAAAATTAATATGAATTAATGCCAGTTGTGACACCAGGAGAGATCAAACTGAATCTTCCACAGAAGTCAAGTAACAGGAAGCTTACAGGGGGTGACAGAAATGGTGATATGCTCCTCAGTGGCTGATGGACTCCGCTCTCTATTTATGGGGGGGGAGGGGGAGGTAGCAGAATTGAACAAGCCCCCAGGGCATAAAACAAATTGCAAAAATAAATACAAGGAGAGTGATTCACAATTTAAAAATACATAATCAATAAGGATGGGTGAATATGGCAGCATTTTGAGATAGAACTGCATTTTCAACTATTTTTAAAATGTTTCCCATTTGGCAGAACCCCAAATGGGCTTTGCCAAGCGCTTTTTCTTCTTAATTTTTAAGTGCGTATGTATTTCAAGGAAAATTTAATCCATATGTTCCTCTCTCATTTACACAATTTATCAAAATGTTGCTTTGAATGAGCCATTTAATGTCTAAGAAAACTGAAATACTTCTCCCCCCCATAGTAGTTTTTAGCTTTTTTTCCTCGTGAATTAAATATGTGTTTGGTACTACATATGAAGCTAATTGAAAAATATTCAATTCTGTTTTAATATTCAGAATCAAATAAAGTCCAATAAAATTAAAAATAACAGAAGATACATTCCCCTATACTACTATATTTTCAAGTTTCTAAAAGACTTCTTTCATTCACATGGTTCCTATAAATCAGAGAATGCTAGAAAGAAAGGATACCTCAGAAATGTTAAAGTTTTTTCTCTCACTTTAAAAACTAGGAAACTGAGTCCCAGAGAAATGAAAGAATCTGCCAAAATCGCAAAACTAATTAGTGGCAGAGCCAAGACATATATCTTCCCTTTACAGTGACTTCTTTGGTTTTTCTGATTTTAATTAGGATTTTATCTATATCTAAACACATAGAAGTATCAGTATAATACTAGATCATAAAACGGCAGTGGAGCTCACTTCTGCATGGAATGTATCTGCCTGCTTCCAAAAGATCAACACTGGACAACGGATAGGCTGGACATGAGAAGTTTAACATCTGCTGTTGCCATTGAGAATTTCAATGGCTCAAGGTACCATGTGATCCTAATTGCATCTACCCATTACCATCTCCACAAGGGTAGGTGATAAATCCATAAAAGAAAAATTAAGTCCCATTATACTCTCAACCCTTACCAGTAAGATGCTACAGAAAAACAAGCTGATTAGGCTTTAAGGTTAAGGACATTTCTTCCTCCCCTCTTTCTCCCCCCCTCCTCCTCTTCTTCCACTAAAGGGGATCATTTTGCGGGACCCAAAAATCTGGTGATGGGCATTCCATGATGTCTGGGGGGGGTCTCAGTGAAGACATGAGTCCATGGGATAGGACCGAGGTACACCTTTGGTTCGTCCTCTATTACCAGTGTCTTCAGGCAAGAAAAAAAGGCACAGATGAGTAACAAACTGCTATTCCCAGGGAAAGAAAAGAAAAGAATAGAAGACCACTGGGGCTTCCATTTGTTATGTTAGCAGGCAGTCATAAACTACAGACCACAAATCACAATCAAAAGAACTTTGTAAAATTCTGTAACCTTATAACTTACCAGTGTTTATATTGTGTTACTCTCTGTTTTGTAGCAGCAATTCCCAGCAAAATCTTATTTTTTAAAAAATATGATAGGAGGGGGCATATAATATGTGTGTCTTTTGGGACAAAGGAGAGAATTGGAGGACCTTTTTCTGGAAGGAGAAACCAAAATCATACAATGCAGAGCATCTCAACCACTTACTAACTGTTTAACCTCGAGTCTGTTACTTACAACCTCTCTCTGTCTCAGTTTCCTATGTATAAAATGGAAATAATAAGAGGACCTACTTCATAAAGATTAGTGAAATAATACATGTAAAGTACTTACGACAGTGTTTGCATATAATAAGACCTCAGTAAAAAGAACTGGTTGCACTATCATTTTTTTTTTTTTACACTAAAATAGGAAAATAGGCTGAATTCCCAGGACTCATGGCAAACAGAAAAAGAAAATACAGGGAGATCACTTAGGACTGATAAAGAGCTCTGAGTCTTAGCAATCGTAGAGCTATTATAAGTTTACTGAACTGGGATTCTAAACCAACCACATACTCAAATGCCAAACAAGGACTCAACTAGTGCTGCTGCAACGAGAGCCCCTATCACTAGTACCTGTGGCGTTTGCAACGTTGCAACCCTACCTTCTTCTAGCTTGCTCTCCAGCTATTAAAAAATAGTGTATTCAGAGACTGGACAGTCATGTGTACCCAATGCAAAACACTCAGGAGTCTTCTTAGAATTCCTGGTTTTGGCAATAATGACCTTAGATATGATAGCTTTGGGGCGGGAGTGAGATGATTTCTGAGTTTTTTCCTTGGTGAAGTTTTCTCTCTCTCTCTCTCTCTTTTTTTTTTTTAAGATTTTATTTATTTATTTGTCAGAGAGAGAGAGCGAGCACAGGCAGACAGAGTGGCAGGCAGAGGCAGAGGGAGAAGCAGGCTCCCCGCCGAGCAAGGAGCCCGATGCAGGACTCGATCCCAGGACGCCGGGATCATGACCTGAGCCGAAGGCAGCCCCTTAACCAACTGAGCCCCCAGGCGTAATTTGATTAGTTTTACCAGATGATACATGGATTGGAGAGCACCGTGGCTTGAGAAGTGGGAGGTCCACGATGGCAGCCTTGGCCTTAGGAACCAATCTGAAGACAACATTCTATTTCTAGGGGGTTCTTGGTTATGTAAAAATGAGGTGAGATTTTATGGTCATAAATGTCCCTGCCACTCTAATATGTTGTGGACCTATAATAGTAAACTTAGAAAACAGTACGATTAGTTTTGCTGGCCCTCATTCCTTTATCACCAAAACAGATTTATATATCACCTCTCTTTGTAAGTTCCATGCGTTCTATACACAACAACTGAGAAAAGAGAGAGGAATGTGGTGAATACAATATACTTTTGCACTAGATCTGAATTTAAATCCAAAGTCTCCCACTTTATCAATGGCTCAATATTGAGCAAATTACTTAATTTCTCTAAGTCTAAATTTGCCCAATCATTAAATATGTTTCACTTTACCTCTTTCATAGGGTTGTTCAATAATTACTGAGAGAACATAACTCATGGGCTTACCTCCTAATAGGTGATCCAATAGAAGAGAGTTATTATTCTTGGTGTAGGAAAAGAAACAAATGTAAGCCTGGAAGAAGGTCTTGCATCGAAGGGAGTGTCAGACTGCATTATGCACATGAATAATGCTCCCCAAATCTAGAAGACTGTTGCCATTTTTTGTCATGTGCTAAAATATTATCAATAGAGACCCTGGAGGAAGCAACGTGACAGTGCTCATTGAATGAATTAATAAAGTTGCTCCCTTCAGCCAGGACTCTTGGGCATTGCTGAATACTTTCACAATGTGTTAGAGTCAGATTATATCATGCAATTGACTACTGTATCCATTGTACCAGACATTTTGAGCTTAATGGACACAAACATATAATGATGAGTACGTGAAATGTTTCCTATTTCAATGATTTTTTTAAAAATTAAGTTTGTCCCTGATAGGTCTGAAATGGCTAAAAAAATAATTTTTCATAAATGGGAAGAGTTACATGGGAATACACCCAAAGAGGATAATATTAAGCTGTGCATAGCAATAGTGAACAAGTATCCTCTAATCAAAAGGGCTCTACAGATGGACAGTTCCTTCTTGATATAAGGAGACATTAATGATACAACCTATTTTCAAGCTTGATCCAGGGGCATCTTGAAAGGAAGGATATCCATGAACTTCAGAAGAGGGGGTCTGGTTGCTGAGATCAGGCAGGACCACTGCATTTGAGCTCTCCGTTGACAGAGGAGGTCTGGAGTCAAGAGACCAGGGATTACCCTGTCCTCTCTGCAGCCTCCCCTGGGGTATTATTTTTGTTGCCTGGGTCAGTTTCCTATGATGACTATCAATAAAAGCTCTAAGGTCATTAAAAAAATAATGTGTATTCTGGAACAGTGGTGGAAAACTGTTCCACGCTCTGCAGCCAGACTCAAATGTGGGCAGGAAGATCACAAAGGATGAGGAAGGAGGACCCAGAGGCCTCCATGAGCAGGAATGGAGAGGACCAGCGCCAGAGAATCCAGATACAGTAGGATCAACCGAGGGAACTGCTTTCTCTTAGTTTCTAGCAATACAGGTTTGGGGGGTTATTTTCTCCAGATTTGCAATCTATTTAATCTATCTGTACTCTAGTACGTAAGAATTCTTTCTTTCTTCCTTTCTTTCTTTCTTTCTTTCTTTCTCTCTGTCTCTCTCTTTCTTTCTTTTAATTTATTTATTTGAGAGAGACACAGCGAGAGAGGGAACACAAGCAGGGGGAGTGGGAGAAGGAGAAGCAGGCTTCCCGCTGAGCAGGGAGCCCAATGCGGGGCTCGATCCCAGGACCCTGGGATCATGACCTGAGCTGAAGGCAGACACTTAATGACTGAGCCACCCAGGCATCCCCATAAGAATTTTTCTTACAACTTTTTCACAGTGCCTTCTGAAAGAGTTTATTTTCTGGGTTTGGGAAATGCTGAGAAGTCCAGCTCACTAGGAAATAAATTCAACCTGATTACTTAACCAAACTTCCTGAATGGCCAATATATATTTATCTCCAACTCAAAAATGAGCAGAGCATTGTCTTACCAAATATCATCACTTCCTGCCTTCGAGAAGAGACTAGAAAGACTTGTGCTGAACCATTTAGAACATTTTAAGATATGTCTTCAGTTGAAATCTGAAAATCAAAGCGAAAGAGAAGAAAAATGAATATATAAAAACAAGATTTGTGAGCTTTGGGAAACAACTGGTTTTGGGGAAAAGCTCATTTTCAAAGGTCTCCATCTGCCCCATGGCCACGCCCTTCTCTTCTAGGGCCTTTCCGCCTCTCTTCATTTCAATTTTGAGTTAGAAATACTGGAACTGATCACTTTTCAGTCTCAATAAGTCCTTGCTAATTATTTTAACATTTCAGGTTCAGGAAACCCAAACCCAGTGTTTGTTAAGTGCTCTTTGCCTTGATTTGTATGCCCTCTTATATTTCAAGGGAAGTTGGGTCCATGTGTTTCTGATTCATTTTTACTTAACTCATCAAGACATTGTTTCATGAAGGCCATTTGATGTCCAAAGATTCTGCTAAACCTTTTGTTCATTAAGCCATATAGCCAGTGAAGCAATATGTAGTTTATAACAAAAGAACAGGATTAGGAGACCCAGGAACCAACTATCCTACCTCTGTCTCTCATGTGCTTTCATACCATGATGAATCACTTTTCTAGATATCTTTGTTATCTGGGGAGAAACAACGTTTTATGAAAGCTTTAGAGAATTTTATGATAAAATATAATTTTAGAAAGTCTTTGTTGTATGAGTATGTCTTGTTATAAACTAATACCAAGTTGAAAGAATGAGTTTTTGCCTGGTCTTGAGGCTGTTATACTAGTTTTCCTGGCCAAGTACCACAACTTGAATTTAAAATTTCCAACGGTGATTACACAAAACGTAATGTCTCACCTGAAAGCATAATTCTTATATGGCTTTATATACTGGGAGAGTTCTATATTTCCTACTTGTTTCCTTTTTGAGCTAACAATCACACCACCAATCTGTTTTAACAATTTGGAGAAAATTAAGAGGTAGATATTTGCCATAGAAAGACATTCCTATTTTTTACTTCAAAGACAGAAATTCTCCTAATTGTTTTATCTTGGAGTATGGAATACTGAAGCCAAAGTTCATCTAAATGGAATGGCAACAAATTTACAGGAATCAACAATAAAATAATTTATTTTTATGCATTCATTCCAGTCTTCCACTGGGTTCATTAAAATACAATTAACTTGCTGGTCTCTGGGTTCTCGGGCGGCACTCCGATAGTTCACCAAGCCTCCAGAGCGCAAAACAGGATTCAAGAATCAGATTTGAGCGGGGTCAAAAGCAGAAGTCAAGAGAGTATTCAATCAAAATAACAAGGAAGTTGCAGGAAACATGTTCAGGTAAACTAATACGATTTGCCTTTTTGGCTTTTTGCTTCAGGAAGGCATCTAGAAAAGAAGAGAGTGATCACAGCATTGATGAAGATGTTAGAAAATTAACTTTTTATCCAAAATGCTTGTTTCTCAAGCTCAGAAACTTTGTATCTATCTATTTATCCATTTATTTTCTCTGGATCACTTGATTTCCAAGCAGTGGCCTGGTATTAGGCAAAGGGTCCAGTCAAACATGGCATAATCACCGCCCAGAACAGACTGAGACACATAGGCAGAGGGTCTGTGGACATGTATGCAGACCTCTTTTCTCAAGCTTCCCAGGAAGAGAAGTGATTGGACTGCCCATGGCCAGATATACCATGTGTATGCTGCAGGAGAGGCATCTAGCCCCTCTCCTGGTCTTTTTGTAGAGTTCTCATGAAATCATATAAAGGGAGTAAAACAATGTAAGTTTTGTTACTAGCTGATTAGGGGAAGTACATACCAGTGCTGGGTATACCAGTTGTCCAGCACCAATATCCCTTGGAGAACTTGTGCCAAGTTGAAACAGGCTATTGACCCTCCTGCTGAAGTGATAGGTATTAACTAATCCCAGCTGACTCCTGCCAGGCATACTAGAAAGATTCACTGGACAAGCCTCTTTGTCTCTCCACAATTGGTAAGCTACTGAAACCTCTTTGGAGAGTACCTACTACTTGCCCAGGGACTGGGAATCTTTCTTTCTTGAGGAAATCAAGAGAGACACAATAACATCCGTATTTGATCCATGGCAAGGGGAGCTGGAACAACTAAAGGCTAGCCTTCTAGGAGTTGCCAGTCTAGTGAATAATGTCAGAACAAATACTGACCACACAACATGGAAAATGATCTCACAGAGGTGTGAGCTACAGGTGCTGTGATGATGCTACAAATGACGTGGTGGTCAACGCTGGTGGCAGGAAGAAGGGTTCTTAGAAGCCTTCCCAAGAAGTATATGCTCATGGGGAGGCAGGCTATAGG
>PISX010009697.1:0-74405 GCA_004024625.1 Mellivora capensis | reverse complement strand
GAGATGGGGACCAAAGCCTGAGCCTGGGACACATCAATCCAATTCAGAGATGGTCTCTACAAATACAATAATGTGTATTACAAGAGGTAGTGCTAATTTTATATTAGTGGTAGCCTATCATCTATATTGTTTTTAGCTTCCTTTTTTTGTTTTGCTTTTATTCATTTAGAGCTTGTTCCATAGGGCTCCAGGTGCATGCTATTTCCTTGGGTTTGGTGTTCCAGAACTCTTGCATTGTGTAAATTTTAGCCCCAGACTCAGGGGAGACCCATCATTTCACGTTCTCAGAAAAGCATTTTTTTTGCCCAGTTTTGACCAAGACTGTTAGTGGCCGGTTCTTCTAGTCTGCTTTTACTAAGGTGTTGTCCTTGGCTTTCTTGTGACCTTGTTCATGCATTTCAGTGAGTGTTTTGTTTCGTGCAGTTTTTAGGTTGTGGCTTTTCTTTTTAAGCGTGGTCTTCCATATTGCCTTGAAAATATGCACGATCCCATCCTCTCCATTGTCTTAGTTCAGGCCTTCTTAGTTTTTACTTCTTTGCACGCCCCTTGGCTGGTCTCTTTCTGCAGGGTCCCTCCCTTCCTCTGTAGAATCATTAGGTAGATTTTTTTTTGTGATGCATATTCAAAGATTTCATTCCCTGGTGTGTATTTTTTTTAATGGCTTTCCCTCTCCAGAAGGATAAACCTCAATATCTTTGGTAGGATTTGTAGGGACTCTTTGGTTTCATCTCTCACTTAACACCCTCCATCCCTGCTTTGCTCCATCCAACCTAAGTGTTTTGGGGACATGCTATGCTCTCATAAGCCTTCTTACCTTTGCGTAGTCTGTGCTCTTCTCTTGGAAGGCTCTTCTAGCTTTATCTGCCTAGTTATCACCCAGTATCCTTCAAGATTGACTTCCAATGACTTCTTCTTTGGAACTCTTCTCTACGAGCCTTATATCTTTTCAGAATGAGTTGGAAGGGTTTCCTACTCCTTGCTCCACAGCCCCTGGACACAATATTATATCTTACTCTTTGCATTGTGATTAGGGTTCCTCCCCCTAACAGAAATGATTTTTTTTTTTTTAAGATTTTATTTATTTATTTGACAGACAGAGATTACAAGTAGGCAAGAGAGGCAGGCAGGGAGAGAGAGGAGGAAGCAGGCTCTCCACGGAGCAGAGAGCCCGATGTGGGGCTTGATCCCAGGACCCTGGGATCATGACCTGAGCCGAAAGTAGAGGCTTTAACCCACTGAGCCACCCAGGCACCCCCAGAAACGATTTTCTTATCCACAGTGTCTAGTTTTGTGTGCATGTGTGGGGTACGTAATACATACTCAAGAAACCTTTACTGAATGATTAGAAACATGGAAAAATATTTTTACTGTGTTGAAGGGGAATGGAAACACTCTCTATCTTTATAGAATCAAGCGTCTGTGTTGATTTCAAAGGACAAGACACAAAAAATACTGGGATTTAAACACATTTTGTAATACCCTACTTTTTAAAAAATGTGTTAACACCTAAATGATACTGGGTGAAATGACAATTGTTAAATACTGACAGGGCATTAAAACCACTATACTTGTTACAATCTGGTAAGAATTAAAAGCCCATTTAATAGAGTCAGACTTTAAAAACCTTAAGCCTAGTTACAGAATTCTAAAATATAAAGAAAATGTTCAGAGTGCATTAATAGTGACAAAAAAGGATGAAATGATGGAATGGGGTGGAAAGGTGGTGTGCAAATCTGAGGATACCATGACTGGCCCATGTGGCTCCTTACGATTTCACTGATGGAAGCTCTGTGAGGGCAGGGCCACGTGACGCCGGGCTCACAGCAGATGCATAACATGTGATCATTGAACTGAAATGTTACTAAGGGTACTATGGGATAGTCTTTTTTTTTTTTTTAGATATTCTTAAGAGAAATAAAAATAAGTTTTGACAACCATGTATGAGCATTAGGGAAGGCTCTTTTAAAAATTTATCTTTTCCAATTTTTATGTATTATAAAGGCTATGATAATAATATGATGTATATATGATAATATGATGTGTTATGTATTATAATATGATACATGTAATAATATGATGTATATATAATAATATAATAATAATCTAATGACCAATAATACATATTTGTGTAACATTTATTTTGGGCTATCCAATAATACAAAGTTTTCAAAGCATTTTTACTATATTAACTCATCTAATCTGTATGCCAACTTTACTAGGTAGGTATTATTATCATTATTCCCATTTTACAGACTGGAAAACTGAGGCACAGAGACATTAAGTAACATGCCCAATGCCTTGCAGCCGGTAAGTGTTAGAGCTGGGGTTTAAGTACATCCCAAGAGCTTTCTTGTTTCCTCTTCTCTCCCAGACTTTGTTCACACACTCACATATTTTCATAACTGTAGTTGTAACATACTTCAAATCAGATCTTCAGACTTTTGTTTAGCATACTCTAAACATTTTGTCAAAATATTACACAGACCTAAACATTACAATTTTAAATGACTATCACATTCTACTGAGCTGTGCATCATAAACAGCTTGGCTGTTTCTCACTTGTTGAAAATTTAGGTTGTTTTCAGTTTTTTCCACTACACATAATACTAACCTTATTATGTTAATGCATGTAGCTTTTTTCCTCCTTTAAATTTTTTTCTTTATGCTAAAACCCTTGAAGTCATGCTTGTTGTGAAGGAATGTAAATGATGCCTTTACTCTTGATGTGTAATGAAGTCGAAAAAAGTTGTGTAAATATGCGTTGTTAGCAGCAGCATGTGAGAATTTTATTTTCTTCCCAACTTAATTTTTGTTTGGCATTCCTTTTTTTTCCCTCTCTCTCTCTCTCTCTCTTAGAGAGAGCGCGCGCGCACAAGCAGGGGGAGTGGCAGGCAGAGGCAGAAGCAGACTCCCTGCTGAGAAAGGAGCCCAATGTGGGACTTGATCCCAGGACACTGGGCTCGTGACCAGAGGCGAAGGAAGATGCTTAATGGACTGAGCCATGCAGGAGTCCCTTTGCTAGGTATTCTTGCTTACTTTTAAATACATATATAATAGAATTTCTCTCTTTTCACTTTCATACTTTCACTTACTATTAGGAAGTTTGAATTTTTTTTAAGATTTTATTTATTTCAGAGAGAGAGCACAAGAGCAGTGAGGAAGGGCAAAGGGAGAGGGAGAAGCAGACTGCCCGCTGAGCAGGGAGCTTGATGCAAGACTCAATCCCAGAATTCCACAGTCACGACCTGACCCAAAGGCAGACGCTTAACTGACTGAGCCCCTCAGGCACCCCTGGAAGTTTGAATTTTTTTTTAACAAAATGTTTCATTTCTCTTTTATTGCCATACTCGCTACAAATACTTTTCTAATCCGTTTGCCTTTACAACTTTAGTTTTGATAGTCACCTTCTGAGAAACTTAAAACTTTTATATGGATCAGATTAATTTGTCTCCAGTGATAACTTTCTCCAGCCTCCCGTTTCTCAACTTTTAGAACATCACCATTCCAAAACAGATATTATGCGTTATCTGCTTACGGCCAGCGTGCTATTTGATTTTTGGGAAAGTTCACAGTTCACAGTTCCAACTGCAAAGACACGGTAGAAACCCCAGACGTGTGTGTAAGTGAGACTCTGAAGGACGTGTAGTTGAAGTGACACAGAAAACTGCTGATTGTTCCATGACTCATCATGTCTAAACTACCTGCTCCTCATTTACAACGTAAAGCCCAGTGTCACTGAATTTATTTATGGTTCAAAGACCTCGAACGCTTACGGGCAACACAGATCTGGTCCACGACAGTAATTCTTTCAGTTTTAAAGGAAAACTGCCTTACACCGTGGAGCATTTGAGGTGAACTGGGACATACACACTCAGTACTGTTACTTGTTTAAATTTGGACACTGGCATGCAGCAGGGTTGGGATGTTATTAAGGAATGTTGGCTGTTGTCAATGCCCGCATGACTCCTAAAGTGACATTTACCTTCTCTAGCTGCTATAGTATCTCAGATCAGGTCCTCAGCTTTGGAGCTTCCAACATCTATAATTTTAAGCACACGTGGTGTGGATCCAGCTCTTAGGGACAGACTCTTATTAAGCCAAGTGACAAGAGACTGATGTATAAATCGAGGGGCTGGTATTATTTTGCAGTGAGAACTCTGAGCATTCCTTTGAGTGAAATACTTAGGTCAGTACCATGAGCATATTATCTCTTGGCATCTCTCCTTGGAGAGTAAAATTAAAATAGGAGATTTCCTAGTGAATCAGAGCAAAGAGAAGGAGTTGTTTGACTTTGAGAATTAAGCCCATGGGGCTTCGGCAGCCTTTTATGTTCAGGTCGGTTGACTGTAGCACTGGGCTGTGTGGCCCACTCTGCCCCTCACTTCAGCAGAGCTGGAGTGGGTACAACCCTCTTCTGGATCTTCGAAGTTACCCGGTCAGTGTGTGAGTTTTCAGGTTCGGTCTTTCTCCCGGTGGAGTTCAATATAGTGCACTAAGTTCCTGCTCACCCAATTGCTATCACACTCCAAGCCGGCCTCCTTGTGGTAATTCTTGGGTCCTCCTCATTGGTGCTTTGGGTGTTTCTGAACACATTTCAGCGTCTCTTGGAGTAACCAGGTAACACTTTTTTTTTTTTTTTTAAGATTTTATTTATCTGAGAGAGAGGTAGTGAGAGAGAGCATGTGCGGGTGCAGGGGAGAGGGAGAAGCAGGCTCCCCACTGAGCAGAGAGCCTGACTCGGGACTCGATTCCAGGACCATGAGATCATGACCTGAGCCGACGGCAGATGCTTAACCGACTCAGCTACCCAGACGCCCCCCACCCCCACTCTCGATAGATAGCTAACTGCTTATGTGTAGACTTGCCGGTTTAGCTCTTCAGGGACAAACGTTTTCCATGTTCTTGGGGATTGTCCCTCAGTGTTACCCCTTTTGGCACTCCACATTGTGGCCCAGGGAAAATAAGGGCTTTTTGTCATTCTTTCCAACTCCAAATACCTTCAACGCCTGGCATCTCTCCTTGGCCCCTCTTAGGCATTTTCCCTGCCAGACAGTTGACCTTCACCTCTCTTGGCCAATGTGAAGCCGCGTACCTTTGGGGTTTGGTTTTCCTTCTTCAGAGTTTGCACGGGAGCCCTCCCGAGCTGGTGCAGAGGGTCCAGACTGACCGGTGGTGCCACTCAAGCCTCCAGTCACTCCGCCTCAGCTGTGTTTCCGGGCTGGCCTCAGTCTCCCTTCTCCTCTCTCTCTGCTCGCAGGCTACCCTGGCTGCTGTGCTCGCTGGGTGCTGGGTGCTGGCCTCCTGCCTGGCTCCCTGACCCCGAAGAAGATCTGCCAGCTCCTATGGGACTGATGACACCTGAGGGCACGCTGGCAGTTTGGCCCTGTCCCAGCACAGGCTTTTAAAAACCAACAAAATAAAATGGGCCTCAATATACAATGTAAGACTTTGGACAGAAAATCAGAAGATTTTAAAAAAGTGGATCAAGACTCAACGTCGGTGTATCACAACGCCTAGCACAATGGTTCACACCAATCACCCCACAATGCATAAGAAACAAAAAAGCAGGAATGAATAGTATTTCATTGGGAAGATACCAAATGTCAGGAGCTGTGCGTAGACCCCGAGCCAAAATGGTAACATTTTCATTACCCAAATGCTGGTAAGGAATTGGGAATTGATGAAACTTATCAAATGTTACGGCTATGAAGTTTGCGTTCTGACCCATTTTGTGGGTTAACTACCATTTTGTGGGCGAGAACACAGGACCAGCCACAGCCAGGCCATCTAGAATTCACATATTCTTGTTCTCAGTTTGGGGCTCTTTCCCTTATAATTGATGACACAGGGGCGCCTGGGTGGCTCAGTGGGTTAAAGCCTCTGCCTTCGGCTCAGGTCATGATTCCAGGGTCCTGGGATCGAGCCCCGCATCGGGCTCTCTGCTCGCCAGGGAGCCTGCTTCCTCCTCTCTCTCTCTCTCTGCCTGCCTCTCTGCCTACTTGTGATTTCTGTCTGTCAAATAAAAAGAAAAAAAAAAAAGAAGGCTGCAGTGTAATGTGGTAGGCGGAATGTGACAGATGGCCATACGAGGTTCTCAAAAATATCCTGGATTGAAAAGGCTGAACAGGCTAGATAAAGTGCTTAAGTGGCTTGTAGCTTTAAAAAAAAAAAAAAATAACTGATGACACAGAATCATTGCCTTCAGTGACCAGCACCCCAAAAACAAATGGTGGGGGGAGGCAGAGAGCACTCTGTTTCGAACCCACTCAGACTTGGAGACAAATCCTGCCTTTGCTGGTGATAAGCTGAGGGACCCTGAGCAAAATAACTGGCCATTCTAAGCGTCGGTGATTTTCTAGCTGAGAAATGGAAACAGTAATCATAATGAGAATTAATATTATCTAATAAATTAAATGATAATGCATGTAAAGTATGCAAGAAGAGTAGCAAAATAATAGTTTTCATGATAATCTATTTTATGATATTATTATGTAGCCCTTGTTTTACTGGCCGGACCGGCGGAGACAGCAAAACTGGACAGTCAAGCTTGTGAAGATCCATACGGATCTTCTTTTCGCAGAACAGGGTGCCATCCCATTGGCGAAGAGGTTCTCAGGGGAGCCTTCGGCTAGAACATTGCTTCGGTAGCACTGAACCCGCTATTTAATAGTATTTGCTCCGATTGTGTTCTATCCCCATTCCTGAAAAGAAAGTGACGAACTTGAAAAATCTGTCGGAAAAAAAAGTATATGGAAATGTAGGTCGTGGTGAATCGGACTGCTGTGTTTTAAAAGCGTCTCCTTCTCCGAGAACACAAACACATCCTGTATTTGCACAGGACTCTAAGGGCATAAAGCACTTGCACGTCTCTGACCTCACGACATCCTGAGGCTCCTTTATGAAAGAGCATATGATTCATGCTTTCCCACACGAAGGAGCAGAGGCTCATTGCCTGGGACTCGAGTTTTGGGACTTGTCCTCCACATGGCGACCAGCCCCGGAGAAAGGATGCCTGCATGTGATGAATGAATGAAAGGCAGGCTTTCCCACCCATGAGGGCCTTTCCTGCCAGCAGCCTTTTCATCAGGCTGTTTTGTTTCCTTGATAACAGTTTCGATGCTAAGCACTGACGGAGCAGCTCCTCTATGTCTGGGGAGGGGGGGGGGTGGGGGGTGTAAATGTCTTCAATGTGTGTGTGTCCAGCATTTGCTTGTTTGTTCCCAGGGCCAGTGTCCACTTTCTCTCTGCTGTGTATCTCCAGGAAACATGCTCTCCGGGCTCCCCTGTCTTCTGATTTCTACCTCTTCTGGGCAAGGAGAGGTACTGGCAAGGGATGGCAGGGTCTGCAGGGTGTATGTGTATGGGGAGAATCCAAGGCTCTTCTCCCCCTTCCCATCTGCCTCGTGTGCTCTCCCCACACCCAGCAGCAGTTAATTGTTGTTGGTGGTGTTAGCTCTGTTGCTCACCATGGTCCCAGCTCCGGCTGGCCGGCCTGACTCTCAGCCACCTTCGAACCGACAAGGTCTAGATGGATTCTTTATCCAGTCTGACTCCCTAGTTCCTCCACCTTCCGTGGAACCACATCCCTGCCTGGAATTAATTCTATCTGAAAGACTAAAGTGGTTTTGTTCCATGGCTGGTCCACACTGCTACAACGTCCTACAGTGAACGTTCGTGATGCTCCTGGGAGGAGGAGGTCATATTATTATCTCCGCCTTACAGAAGAGGAAGTCGAGGCTGAGGGGACACAGATGATGTGCCTATGCTCCTACAGGTGGTGAACCAGTCTCGGGGATTCAAATCCAGCCATCTTGAGGGGACAGGTGACACTGATTGAGTGCATCCTGGGGCCAGACCATGGGGCCTGAGTGTGCCCCACACAGCCCCCACAGCATCTCCCCAAGTACTGATCAGGCAACCGAGTTCAGAGGCATTCGTTTGTTAAATGTGCAATGTTAAGTAGCAGAGATGGGATTCGAACCTGGATCTGTCCGATCTAAACCTTTTTTTTTTTCTGCTACTGTGAGTGCTTCCCCAGAGTCAGTGTGCATCACAACCACAGGGGTGGGGCATCGTTAAGGTGTACATTCCCAGTACCCCCCACCCGGGCCCCCAAAATGCCAGTTCAGTAGGTTTGGGAGGGGGCTCAGAAATATGCATTCGTATGACTGTCCTAAAGTGGTGCTGAAGCAGAAGGTGTGGGACCCACACGGGGCAGCCTCACTTCTATCTGTGACGCCCCGGGTGGTCTCTGGATGCCCCCCCACCCCCCGCCAGCCTCAGTTTCCTCGTCTGTAAAGGGAAGGGTGGGACTAGCCAATCTGCAAGGTCATCCCAGTTCTGCCGAGTCCCCTAAAGCTGTGTGCTACAGGAGTGCAGGGCACGTGGCACTGGTTCTGCCGGGGGTGGGGGTGGACATTGGGGGCAGAGACCGCTGCAGGACCATGGAGCCCTCCCAGGGTGGGGCCGAGGCCCCGGAGTCTGGGGTTTCTCATAGACTTCCCAGGCGGGGAGACCCGACAGGAACTCTGTGGCTCAAGCCTAAAGAAAAGCCCTGTTTATTGGTTTGCAGTAAACTGGCAAACCGGTATTTGAAAAAGGAAGTGAACTGTGGGGCGGGGGGTTTAATTCAGGGAAATATTTGAAGAACTCAGTGTTTGCTCTGAGAGGTCATTAAATAAGTTTTGTTCCCACACCCTCTGGAGAAATGATGCTTCATTAAAATGGCGACATGAGGTGTAGTGAAAACGGTGAAATTGGGAACCCTGAAAAGACACATTCAGTAGATTCCACTTAAAATGTAAAAGGAGTGTAAAGAAAACAAATGGACATTTTCTCGAGGCAGCTGAGCGACACAAAACACAGGCATCTTTGTCTCCTTCTTGAAAACTTCCACAATGCGTTCTCCTTTCTTCCTCTTGACTAATCTGTACTTCTGAGAGGTGTTGAGTTTCAGCCAAACTCTCCGCTCCGCTCCATCAAAGGCTGCCCTCTTGTGAATAGCCCACCCTCACCTACCGATCCTGTCACCCACTCCTGCCCAGCCGACACAGGTCATCCCCCGGAATGAGCTCACAGACAGAATTTCCAGGAGCATCAATCAGGGGCATGAATGGGGACCCCATGTGTGGGAACCGCGGGAGGAGCTGAGCCGAGTGCCCTGTGGCCCCTCTGACCTTGGCACCACGTATCTGTCCCTGCAATGCTCCCTGGTCCCTTGCCCCCATGCCTGCCCTCCCCTTTGCTTGACGGAACAGATTACACAAATTCAGAGTCAGGAGGCAGGCGACGTTTCTGCTTCCACCTTGGTTCCAGTCCCGGCTTGGTTCCGGGATTGGGGTTTTCTTTTTCCCCTTACAGCTTACGTGACTGCCCAAGACTTGGCGTGTTTAACCACACATGGTCCAGGGAAGGCTGGGGATCTGCTTGTGTCCATGCTGCTTTCTGCTGAAAGTGCCCATTTCTGGAGTTTCATTCTTGCATTTATAATGTAAGGGTGATGGGTCAGAATTAAGAGCTAATGAGGAATTAAGACAAAACACTTTGGAAATACAAAATAATGTAAACATGAAACACTTGTTTGCTCTTTACTAACAATCTGTCCCAAGGCCTGTCTGATCTTGTGTTCTCTCCCGAACAGGTTTGGGAACCATCTTGATGTACCTGCTCCAGGATGCCTCGTCCCTCCCCGCACCCGCCCCCCCCACCCCCCAGCAAGCTGCTGCCTGCTCCCTGATACTTCGGAAGGAGCCAGGGCCTGGGAAAGAGTCGGTTCTGATGTTTGTATGTTGTATAATTGAGACAGGTGCCTGGCGTCTTCACCCACACCTGTTACCTGGGACCAGCCTTGACAGCAGCCCAGCGTCCCCCACACAGCAAGGCATAGGACAGAAGGAGGCGCTAGAATCCTCTTCAGAGCAAGGCCTGCTACCAGGGGCTCTACACCGCTGCTCTAGGGGCACTTCCAGATCCTGCAGCTCAGAGAAGTTTACCTGGGGGAAAGGTGGGGACTTTGTGACAAGAGAACACCCGCTTCCAAATCCTAGTGGAAGGTGAAAGCAGAATCAGGTCTATGCTACCCCCTGGTGGTCATATGTCATACTACAGGCTATGCTACAGTCAGCTCCTTGACTGTAAGATCCCAATTACAGTATCCAACTTGCTTTTTGGATGACAAATACTTTTTAAAATCTGTGGCAAAATACACATCATAGAAAATGTACCAGCTTAACCATTTTAAAATATGTAGTTCTGGGACAATAAGTACATCCACATTGGCAACCTTGTTAAGACCAAGGTCATGGTATATCATGTGGGTTGTTTTTTTTTTAATTGAGGTATAATTGATATACAACATTCTATTAGTTTCAAGGGTTTACAATTACTCTTGTGTCTTATACCGTACAGTATGGAAGTCTTGAGCTGTGAGGAATCGGTGAAGATACCTCCAGAGCAATGAAAGCATTGATCTGAATCTTCTTGTGGGATCGAAAGCAAAGTTCTCCTCCGGGAGCCACTCGGTCTTTACCTGGTCATGAGCACAAGCTGGTAGACATTTGCCAGAATAAACACAACAAGTGTGGTGGGTTTAAATTGGCTCTCACAGGTGAGAATTACAATTCCATTATTTCATTGATTTTGACTTTTACCAAGTTTGTTATAGAGTCTCATCTCATTTTTTACCATCTTACAACAGTTTGGAGGGGGGAAGAGAACAATATATTTTGGATCCAGGTTTTGCAGCCACGGAAACAGAGACGGGAGTCTAAATCCTGTGCAGGGTCTCTAGCAGACTGAGGATTCCAGGTCTCTGGGCCCGGAAGCAGAAGTCACATGGGTCAGGGATTCTGGGGGAGACCCAGAGAGCTTTCGCTTTGGATTAGCGGTTTCACACCCTCTCCCCTGTCCCTGTCACAGCGTGCTAGGAACACTTCTAGTCAGCTGTGTCTGCTACGTGAGGCATTTCAAATATGTTTCTGGGAGTCGTCAGTGCTGTTCTCTATGAGGCCTGAAGGCAAAATTCAATGTTTGTAGTAAATAAAGTACTAAAATTATATCAGCTATTAAGAGGATGGATTATTTCCAAGTTGCTTAGCCATATTGGCTGAGTGTTGAGTTCAGCAATGGTGCCAACATATTATGCACAAGAGTTTTATATTCCTGGGCACTGAGAATTACACTGAACGTGGTGGTACAGAGTCGGCTGAGCAGGATATCAAGGGATGGTCAGCAGGATTCAAGGAGTCTGTGGATATGTAAGGGCAGGTTCTGGAAGCTTTGCTAGGATGGAACCTCCTCCTGACTAGTTCCCAAAAGCCAATACAGGTGAGACAGGAGCATCAGAAGCTAAACTCGCAGTGTTTTCCAAACAGTGGGCTCCAAGGACTATTTCTTTCTAGGATGGAAGGCATCTCTATATGGATTTTCTCCTCCTCTTCTTGTAAGTCTCTATTATGGGCTGAATTATGTCCCTTTGAAAGTTATATGTTGAAGTCCTAACCCCCAGTATCTGAAAATATGACTGCATTTAGAGACAGGTACCTTGAAGAGCTATTTAAGTTAAAATGAGGTCACTAGTGTGGGCCTTCATCCAGTCTGACTAGTGTCCTTAAAAGAAGAGGAAATTAGGACACAGACACGCACGGAGGGAGGACCGTGTGAGGACACAGGGAGAAGACGACCATCTGCAAGCCAAGGAGAAGACTTTAGGAGAAACCAGCCTTGCTGACTGACATCTAGAACTCAGACTTCTAGCCTCCAAAACTGTGAGGAAATCGATTTCTGTATAAGCTACCTAGTCTGTGGTAATTTGCTACAGCAACCGTACTGTGAAAGTCTCCTTTTGAGTTTAAAGACCATGACGGAATGGCCCATCCACTCGGTCTCAACACCACCAAGTGAAAACCATCAAAGGCCATTCTAAGCAAGAAACAACAAAACCCCATGAACCCAGGAAAGTGACCCAGGCAATAATCTCTGGTTTGAATGACACCCAGTGTCATTTCCTAGATAAGACCCATTAGCATGATTTCTGGAGAAAAGCCTAAACACATGTCCAAAAAATGTACACCATAGTAATGGTCGAATGTAAATCTTTTCTCCCCCCCCCCCGGTTCTATGGCGTCCTATGGAAGGAATCCAAATCGTATGAAAAATGTTCTCACTTTCAAATGCATCATACGGCCAAGTTCATGGAACCAAGCTATGAAGTTACGATTGTTACAAGAAATATATATTCACTTAATGTTACCTCTAATTTTTCGTTAGCTCTTCTGAGATGTCTGGTGTTTAACTTATAGATTACATTCTTTGATGCAACTACAGAAGATTTAATAAGAAGAGGGACCCATGCACTCAAGACTTAGAATCCAGCTAAGGCGGTTATGCCCAGGGCGTCGTCGGTGGTGGCCATGAGGGTGACCAGCTAACCTTTGCTGAGTATCTCCTGGGAGCACAGGCACTAAATGAGCGCTTGGCAGATTTCACTTGAGCCTCACGGGAGCACTGGTAGATTGGACGTGGTAGAAGGTAGCAGTTGTGGTCATTTGTGTGATTGTGAGCAAACGACGTTGCTCTCCGTGACTGTCTTCTTCTTTGTCAAAGGTTGTTGTCAAGAGACTTCAAGTGCTTGACACGGTGCCTGGCACATACAAAGGTTTCACTAACTGGTGGCTGCTGGAATTTTTCCCAACATCCTTCTATGAGGAAACAAAGGACAGTAGAGATGTTAAGCAATTTGCTCAATACCGCGGGACCCTTCTGAAGCAGGCGTCCAGGAGGGGGTGTGGGGTCCCTGCATTACTCTGGCTCTCCAGTGCCTCCTGTTGGTCATACCGTCCCTTGCAGGTTCTTGGGACCTTACTCCCCCTGAGATGGGAGAGAATGATTTTAAGATGCGTGACGCATGTTCCCTGACCCCGAAATACTTCAGCGTGTGTTACTTAAAAACAGGGACATTCTCTTTCAGATCCACAGTAAGATGATCAAACTCAGGAAACTAACGTCGGTATGCTAATATTCAATCTCTGGAACTTACATGTTGCCAACTGTCTCACTTATATATAGGAAAACCAAAATAAAATAATTCCCTTCCGGTTCGAGGTCCAATCTCGGGTTCCACATGCCATTTAGTTGCTGTGCTTCCTTTGTCTTTCTTCACGTGGAACAAGTCCCCAGCATTTAAGTTTATTTATTTATTTAGCCTTTCGTGACCTTTATGCTTTTATAGTACAGGTCTTCATTTTGTAGACTGCCCCTCAATTTGAAAACAGATTTTTTTTTTAATGTGTACTTTCTGGAAACAACAGTAACTTTACCCAAAGCAATGAAAAAAGAATGACAGGAATATATGAACTATCCTAACAGACACTGATGGCGCTATTTTGAGGCGACATGGGTCTTCTGATAACATTGACAAGGGCTGTGTTAGAGGATGTCTGGGTTGGCCCTGACATGAAAGTTGTTCACTGTTACTCTGATAGGTCAGTTGCTTCATATATATGATTATGTTTGATTTCCATGGACTCTACTATTCTGGCCAGTTCTAGATTCTTCGAACATGATGGAATTCTGACACGTAAGGTTGCTCCCCACACGCTTCCGGTGTTCCCATAGTGAGGAGCGTCCTGCTTAGTACCAGTCATCTCCAGTTGTTCAAGTCTCTCCTTCCCCTAACCTCTGCAATGTTTACTCCATGTTTCTTCACATATCAGATGCCTTAGTTTGACTCTGCTTCTACCATGAGACTGTTCTTGGGATGTAGGACATCCCTCATGGGCTAAGACTGCATCCAATGCCTTTCTTCCACCAAGGACACTACCGGCTCCTCAGGAGCTTGGCTGTGATGGTTCTCCCTGCTCGCTGTCACTACCTAGGTTGGTCGCTGTGTTTACTTCTCAAGAAATAATTGCTGTGTACACACCCCTGCCAGGAACTGGTTGTTGCTGAATGACCATTGTCGACAACGGGTTGACCTAAATGTGATTATTCCCTGGGTGGTAGGTCTCGGGCACATGTTCTTTTCTTTTCCAGAATCTCAAGCAGACTCCACGCTGAGTATGGAGCCCGATGCAGGGCTCCATCCTACAACCCTGAGATCATGACCTGAGCGGAAACCAAGAGTGGGTTGCCCAACTGACTGCTCCACCAAGGCGCCCCACTCAGACACACTTTCTAGACATTATTTCCAAGGGCTCTCTTTGCTCCATGTTTGATTTTGGGGGCAAGAGAGAGAGATGGGGCAGAGGGTCACTGGGATGGTAGACTCAGGAGGTGAGTCTGAGAGAATAACAAGGCTTAAAGGAGAGAAATTTTGCTAAGTTACACAGTGAAGGTGCAGTTTCTATTTGCCTTGGGAATGGCAGAGAACTGGCTCCCTACTAGGAAGGTGAGAAGGATGCGAGTCCAGATAAGGGGGAAGGGTCAGAGTCCAGACAGCCTTCTGTGTGTGATAGTTACAGAATGAATGGAAATAGAACAGTTTGCACCTTCCAGAAATCTTGCAAGTACCCACCCGTCCAGGCAACCACCCACTAGCTCTGTGTTCAGCAGGTCCCAGCTTCCATTCTGGGGATGCCGGGGTGGAAAGGGGAAGGGCTCTGTCCACCCAGTGGGGACTGGTAATTACAATGTGGTGCCATTGACTTAAAAATACATAAATAATTTCAGAGCCGAAACTGTAGGTCGTGAATGCAGGGACCGTTTCTCCCCTTTGCGGGTGGCGAATCCCCGGGATGGCTTCCATCCTTTGGCCAGGATGCGGTGGATGGCCTCTGCGGGCGCACAGAGTCACCTGTGTGTGGAAGGCCTCCGAGGGCTGTGGGAATGGCCCTCTTGGATTTCCTGACTTTTGTGCATTGATGGTTTCCCTCACAGAGTCGCATTAACCCAGTTCCCTAGGCTGAATGAAACCATTGGCAACTTTCTGATTTGTTTTTCAGCCCGAGTCGACGCTGGTAAAGAAGCCAGGAATTCCCAAGCTTTCCCAGGCGAGTGTGGAGAAACACCAGGACGCCTTTTTCTTCTTCCCCGTCCATCTGCGGCCAACTGTGCATCGGTCAAAGGCAAACTCTGAATCGGGCTTTGTGCAAGTCTCTGGAAAGATCCCCAAGATCGTGTGACGGGGCGAAAAGGGACAGTGGTGGTGGTGGCGGTGACATTTGCAGAGCCAGCCCCGTCCCTGTCTGCCGCAGGATGCGTGTGGGCATGCTTTGTGAGAACAATCCACGCCGGGCAGAATGGGGCTTTTGACATCAGCAGAGGCCCGGGCTGGCTCACAATGAGGCCTGTTGGTCAAAGGGAGACTGTTTAATGAACTGCGCACCAGAGGCCAGCTCTGGCCATCTGTCCCGAGGATCTTTGGAGTGAGTCTTTGCTGTCACTGGCTACACGTGCGAAAGCACCTTCTCTTTCACAGAAAGAAATGGCAACAGCTAATTCATATTTCCAAATCTCGAACTCTGGGATGCTTGTTGTCAGATGGAACGAAAAGCTTGATACGCCTTCATCTTAAGACTTTATTAGCAGGGAAGCCCGAGAAAGTAGCTTTCTCTGGGCTCCGAGGTCCGTAACGATAATGGCTTTTTCCTTATGCCGCGGAGCAACGTCCTGTCAAGGGTACGCAAACACTCGGTAAAAATGAAATCCATCCAAGCTCTTAATCATCGAGTGAGGAAGGCAGGCAATCACGGTTGTCACCAAGCGGTGGGTGAAATGCTGAGGCCCAGGGAGAACAGGGGACTCATGACCAAGGTCGAATGGCAGGTGGGAGGTGGGGTTGACAGCTCATTGTGTCCTCCAGCCTCTGGCACCGAGGAAGGACATGCAAGGCTCACGTGGACTTTTCCTGGCAGGCTGGTTCTTCCTAGCCAGAATGCAGGTGGCAACGTTGTGATTCCTGGCCGAACCTACAATGCTTCAGGGATAATCTCTGTCGGTGCCAGGCGCCCGCTGAGTGTCACAGCGCAACTCCCAGGCTTAAGTGATGCATGCCGAGGCTTTCATACGGCCTCTCATTTATTAGTTGTGTTGGAAAGAAATCTCTAATACCTAACTGGGTACCTCTGGATTTTAACAGCTGTGGTTTATAAGAGATTTGGGAGGGGGAGTGTTTTCAAAGTGCCTTTCAGAAAGTCTCACCGTCCGTGGGAGTGGAAACTCCGTTCCGGTAGGATGACTCGCAACAATCCTATGCTCAGAAAACCAAGTCTGCGAGAAAAATCAGCTATCTTCTTACAACTCATTGTAGCCAGGATGCCTCTATGCCACCTTCCCATCACCTCCCGTTGATTGGCAGTAACCTTCATGGAAGGTTTTGATGTCAAAATGCTGAGTATCTTGGAGGATGTTCTGTGCAGACGAGACTGCGTGGCGGGGGCTGGAGAGTCACACTTGGACTGGACTCGAAGGTCGCTTTGAGTCAGAGATGCTGTGGCTCCGGAGCTAATCAGCCTCGCCTCCTAAAATGAAATGATGTTAACTACTGTTTATTGGGCGCTTTCTGTGTCGGCTTTGCGTGGATACCTGAGTATCATTCTCTGAAGTCTAATAAAATCCCTGCCAATATTATCCATATTTTACAAATGAAAAATAGGGGTTTAGAGAGGTTTAAATCTTGTCTGATGGCACAGATTGAAGGTTTAGTAAGTGACTGTCCCCTGGAAGTTGATTCCGGAGGATTCTAAATCCTTACTCGAAACCACAACCTTCTTTCAGATTCAGTATTGGAGTTAGGGAGGAAGGCCTCGAACAGGGGCTAGCAATGTCCCGGCCCATGTTTACCAGACAGCCGGGGGATTCCTGTCCCCCTGCCAGTTAGAGATCAATTAATTATCAAAAGGGCAGATGCCCTTGAAGAGACAACACATTCACTATCACCCATTTGTACCACTGTGTGAAGTGGTGTAGCTTAGCAAATGCCCAAAAGGAAGAAACTCAGCGCCTGAAGGTCCAGATTAATGACAATGTGAGCATCCCAATATGGCCACTAGACTGCGGGATGGGGTGGGGGCTCTGAGGATGATTTTCTCCCTGCCTTGAGTGTAACTCTTATTCAAAACACATTTGCTGACATCAATTCACAGTTCTGTTTTCTACTGGGCTGAAAGCTTAATGCTTACCAGAAAGAACACCCCAAACTCTGACCTGTGTGCAGGGAGAATATATATCATAATAAAACTACAATTTATTTTAAAAAATATGGCCTGAGAAATCAGGTTTTAATTTTTTTTTTTAATTTATTTATTTGTTAGAGAGAGAGAGAGAGAGAGAGAGCACAGGCAGAGGCAGAGGGAGAGGGAGAAGCAGGCTCCCTGCGGAGCAAGGAGCCCGACGTGGGACTCGATCCCAGGACGCTGGGACCATGACCTGAGCCGAAGGCAGCCGCTTAACCAACTGAGCCACCCAGGCGTCCCAGAAATCAGGTTTTATACACACACACACACACACGTATGTATATATATATATTTTTTTTTTTTTTTCTTAGAAAAAGGAAATATCTCTATCTGTATTATATAGGGAGATCTATATCCATTTCTCTCTATCATCTTCTGGTAGAAAAACTGTCCCTACAATTCAATCCCAAGATCATCTTACTTCTCACCCGGTCTGCGGCTCCTTGTGTAACAAAATAATGCCTCCTGTTTTTCCAGGGGGCACAGATCTAGCAGCAGTCTACACTGAATACTTTAAGCTGTAAACATTTTTGTGACGTCAAAAGTCACCTTTCTTTCACAACAGGCCCCAGATGTTTTATGTAAATAATTTAAGCATTCTTGTCCTAAAGGAGATGTTAGCAACAGCAAACCAGCCTAAGGCCACGTGACGTGTGCACATGTCATCTAGCACTCACAGTGAAAAATACAACATTTTAGAATAATTCAGCTTTGCCCGTTTGTTTGACCTTTGGAATTAAAATGAACTCAAAAGTAGAAAAGAGGGGCACCTGAGTGGCTCAGGAGGTTAAGCTCTGCCTTCGGCTCAGGTCGTGATTCCAGGGTCCTGGGATTGAGCCCCGCATCAGGTTCTCTGCTCAGCAGGGAACCTGCTTCTCCCTCTCCCTCTGCCTGCTGCTCCCCCTGCTTGTGTTGTCTCACTCTCTTTCTGTCAAATAAATAAAAAAAATCTTAAAAAAAAAGTAGAAAAGAAAAAGAAAAAGACTTCACAATATGTCAAGGTATTGGGAAATAAGTATATTCCAAATATTGCAAGAAGACATACTTCATCTTGCTTCTTCTTATTTCCCCCCCCCCTTTTTTTTAAGAGCTTCTATACTTGAGGAGCCAGACCTCTCCCATGTGCCACGGATCCAAGCCCCAACCTCCATGAGGACCAGAGCTCCTCTGTTCAG
Source organism: Mellivora capensis (assembly GCA_004024625.1). Lineage (NCBI taxonomy): Eukaryota > Metazoa > Chordata > Mammalia > Carnivora > Mustelidae > Mellivora > Mellivora capensis. The sequence goes on along the minus strand of PISX010009697.1, from coordinate 56,059 downwards.
AACCTCACCTTTTCATCTGGCTACTGATTCAGACCCTTTAATAAACTGGTAAACATAAATAAATAAATATATATACTTATATATATGCTTCATCTCATCACTCAAGGTCCATTAAATGCAGATTTCATCCATGAAGCTAATATTTTCTCAGATTTCATGAGCATTTTTTCAACTTTGATGTTTTCAAAAGCACACTGGGGCTCAGCTGGGAGCTGCCTAATGACACAGAGGGAGGGAGGTGGGCACCCAGCCTGCCTCCTGCTGTGTGGTGAGATGGGCAAGGAAGGTGTGAGGGGACCAAGGTGTCCCTCCCCTCCCCCTGCCCCACCTGCAGTGCCTCCTACGAGGCCACAGGACCTGCCTCTCTAAAAGCCTAAGGACCAAATGCTGAACAACTTGAGCCCTTTGGTCTCGGCAAGGCTATCCCCAAGCCTCTGCAAACCTTGCAAAATAAATAGAGAAATCTGACTCCGATATGTATCTGACATTTTGTCCTTTGAAAGATGTCCTAAAAATTCCAAAGGGAGGTGTAGATGAGACATCTATTCTTCTTTTAATATATCTATGAACTATTATGAGGAGCTTCTCCTTTCTTTCTTTCTGCCTCCCTCTCTTCTTTTTTTTTCTTCCCTCCCTCCCTTCTTTCTCTTTCTTTTCTCTCTCTTTCTCTCTTTCTTTCTTCCTCCCTCTCTTCCTCCCTCCCTACCTCTCCCTCCTCCTTTCTTTCTTTCCACCAAGCAAAGGGAACAGGGAAGAACATTTGGAAAATATCTCCACCAGTGGAAAGGCCTCATTCAATGGAGAGCAGGGAAGCGTGGGGAAGGAAAGATGGCCAGAATTGGAACAGCACACCTTCCCCACACAGGGTCCGGTGTTTTCCAGAATGTGCTCTGGCTCCTCAGAGAGCCTCCTTCAGCTCTTTAGGGAGATACGTGAGCTCTGACACTGGTGCTCACTGCAGCCAAGCAATTTCAGCTTCTACCCTGAATCTCTGACATTTTCTGGAGCCACTGCTCTTCCCTTATCCTTTTTTTTTTTTTTAAATCATTTGAATCTTGGCTGCTTTCCTGACCACTAATATTGCCTCCATATATGGAAAGAGGAAAATAGGAGAGGTAAAATCAATCCATCAATCAAATTTGAATTTATATAATAAAACATCTGGTGCAAGAGAGGCTAGCTAAAGTAGGATTTGAAGTGCTCATATTTGACATTGAATCACTAATCTACCTATCTTCACACTGACATTTCAACCACATATCAGTTCTGCATCCCCAATGATTGTCCATTTTCTTCCATTTTTATCTTATTATGTCTTAGTAGTTATCTCATTATTATTATTTAAAGATTTTATTTACTTATTTTTAAAATTTTTATTGTTTTTTTTTTTTAAAGATTTTATTTATTTATTTGACAGAGAGAGAGAGCACAGCAGGGGGAATGGCAGGCAAAGGGAGAGGGAGAAGTAGGCTTGCCCCGACTAGGAAGCCCAATGCGGGACTTGATCCTAGGACCCTGGGATCATGACCTGAGCCGAAGGCAGACGCTTAATGACTGAGCCAACCAGTCGTTATTTTTCTTATTTTATTTTATTTTTTATTTTTGAGAGAGAGAGAGAGCACGAATAGTAGGGGAGGTGTCAAGGGAGAGGGAGAAAAAGACTGCCCACTGAGCAGGGAGCCTCACACGGGCCTCTATCCCAGGACTGGGGATCATGACCTGAGCTGAAGGCAGACACTTAACCAACTGAGCCACCCAGGAGTCCCATTAATTATTAAATAGACAAAGTCTTCCAAAATTCTTTTGGAACTGGCTGAATAAGTAAGTCCTAAATTAATGAAAACATATACAGATCTTCTTCCACTCACAATGGGGCCTATGTCCCGAGAAACCCATCATAAGTTGAAAATCTCATTAAGTTGAAAATGCTTTTAATACATCTAAGATCTCAAACCTCATACCTTAGCCCAGCCTACCTGAAACATGATCAGACCACTTCTATTAGCCTACAATCAGGCGAAATCATCCAACACAAAGCCCATTTTCTTGAAGTGTTGACTACCTCACATAATGTGTTGAATACTGTACTGAGAACCGGAATGGTTGGAGGGGTATGGAGTGGCTGACGGTGCATTGCTTGTTGACCCTGTGATCACGCAGCTGACAGGGAGCTGTTGACGCTGTCACCACTCAGCATCACGGGAGAAATCGTCCCATGTATTGCTAGCCGGGGAAATGTTCCAAATTCAACATTCCAAGTACGGTTTCTACTGAATACATTTCACTTTTACACCATTATAAAGCCTAAAACTCATAAACTGAGCCACCGTAAGTTGGGACCGTGTGTACATTATGTTTCTACCTGTAGTTTGTCACGTCCAACCAAACACATCCTACACTGAACTTGTCTAGCTAACCCCCTCTCAGTTCTAAATATGATTTCTTTCTTTGACTCCTATTTTTATCAATAGATCCATCATTCTTTTCAGTCAGGCACAATGATCAAGAATGACATCACTCATTAATTTATTCATCTCTTTGTTTTCCAAATTACGAATATTCATGGAACACTAACCACTAACCAGGCACTGGAACCAGGCACTGTCTTAGACTCAAGTAATACAGCAATGAACACAATGAGTAAAACCTTCTGCCTTCTCGTAGCTTCTAGATTACTAGGATAGAAAGTCAATAAATACGATCACTGAATTTTATATTGGGTAGCAATATAGCTTCCTATGGCTTTCCCCTTTTCTGGGTCTTTTGTCTCTTATATGGAAGCTTGTTATTGGGTTTAGAGTCCACCCAGGGGATCCAAGATGATCTCATTTCAAGATCCATAATTTGATTACATCTGCAAAGACCCTCTTCCAAATACGGGCACAATCACAGATTCTGGTGGTTAGGGGGTACCTGTACCTTTTGGGGGGTCACCCCTGAACCCACTAGAGACAAGAACAAGTGGAATTGTTTTTTCCATTTTAAATTAGAAGTTATAGGGAAGATGTTTCTGAAAAGGTGACATTTGAATAAAGACCTGGAAGAGGCAGGGAGGGAACAGTGCAGACTTCTGGGAAGGAGAACTCTAGGAAGGGGGAAGGGGGAAGTGGGAACCATGTAGAATTCTGGGAAGGAGAACACCAGGAAGGGGGAAGGGGGAAGTGGGAACCATGCACACTTCTGGGAAAAAGAACTCCAGGAAGGGGGAAGTGGGAGCCATGCAGACTTCTGGGAAGGAAATTTCCAGGAAGGGGGAAGGGCAAGTGTTCAAAGAGCAAAGAGGCCAGGTTGTACAGAGCATCATAGATCCAGGTGATGACCTTAGTGTTTACTCTGAGCATGAGGGGGAACCGACGGAGGGCTTAAAGCAGAGAAGCCACATGGCTCGACCTCTGTCCAACATCCTGCTGCTGGCTGGTGTGTGAAGAATAAATGGAAGGAGCAAAGGCAGAGACAGACAAGATCTGTTCAGACATGACGCGAAGACAGGAACGAACCACAGGTTCGTTCAGACATGACGGGAAGACAGGTTTGAACCACAGTGGTTGTGGCAGGAGTGCTGAAAGTGGTTGGATTCTGGACATGTTTTAAGAATATTCCTGACAGGATTTGTATATGGATCAATTGAGGGGGTGAGAGGAAAAGACGAGTCAAGGATGACTCCACAAATTTTTGGCCAGAACAACTTGAAAACCTGAAGCTGACATTTCCTGAGATGTGAAGACTGGGATTGGCAGGAGCTCAGCTGGGGGCAACCAAGTGAGGGGGTCCAGCTGTTGAACTTGAAATGCCTTTCAGTCGCTCAGAGTCAGGCAGTGAATAAGCAGCTGGGAAAGAAGTCAGGATGGGGAGGTCTGGGCTGGTGATTCAAATCTGGGACTTGGAACACAGAGAAGATCCCTAAAGCCTTGAGACTGAGTGACATCAGCGTGGAAAGGAAAGAGAAGTGGTTCTGGGACTGGGCTCTGGGTCACCCCAACGCTTAGAGGTCCAAGACAGGAGGGACCAAAGGAAGGAGAAGAGGTAGGTGGAAAATCAGACAGCATGAAGCATGGAAGGCAATTGAAAAAGGTCTTTGATTCTCAGCTGGTTCTGCCATCTCCCAGATGTATCCTCTAACGCCATTGTTTCTTCCTTTGGATCAATTCCTATTACACTCCTGTTCTTCCAGTTTCCACTGTGTCCCTCATTTCCTCATTTCCTCATCTCACACTGAGGTATAAAAGGTGGGATTTCTGACCCTCATTTCATCCCTTCCAGGAATACTCATCCTTCCCCTCATTCCTACCTATCTATGTCTGCGTGGTGGGGGCGGGGGTCTGTGATGAGCCGCTGATAGAGGCAGAGAAAAGCCAAGCAAAGTTCACAGATGGTTCGGAGTAGAATAAGACACAAGCTAAGACTGAGTAGGAAGGGCACTCAGCCCCACAGGCTGGCTGGTCCTGGGGGAAATCCAAGGGGCACTGGGTTGGATGACGCCCGCTTAGCGCGTAAGGATAATGGCTGGAGGCACGTGGGTTCATAAGCAGTGGCAGACAACTTGGCTGGTTCGTCAGAGCCCATGAAGCAAAAGTCTGGACCATCAAGGGACAAATGGGTCCGGGGTAGAAGCAGGTGGATGGGCACCAGGCTTGGTTTCTCGTGCGAGAGCCTACCAGGGAGCATCCACGATCCACGGGACACCAAACACACAGGGAAAGGCTCACTTAGCTGGAGTTAACCAGCTTCATCCCTGGTCACCCAGGACTGGCCACAGGGACCTGCAGATGGAGTACCTAGAACTGCAGGACTGGAGGCAATATGCGGGTCCAGCGTGTGGTTCCCATACGCCGAGGCTGCCGGGCAGCAAGTCCAACCACTAGCAGGGCTGAGCTCGGGCATGTCGCCAGCCCTCCAACGGCCCCCTGGGGCAGATGGGGCATGTTGGACTCTGTGGCACCGGAGTCACAGTCCAACTGCCCCCACCGTCCCGTTCTGCTCCCTTCATTCCTGCATGGGTCCTCCCCGAGAGTCCTCCCCAGTTAAGGTCCCGCGTTCAAGTATCTGTGAGTCATCCCTGGGGAACCCGGCCGGAGATGGGAAGAGACACAAAAGGAAGAGGAAAAATATAACCCAAGGAAGAGGAACGTCTCAGATGCTATACAGAAAGCTCTCCACTTCTCTCCGCGTTTTGAGTCTCTGTGCCTGTAAGATACCCAAGTACAGGCAGTTTTTTTTTTTTTATCGCACATCTTGAAGCACCCACTAGGTGGAGAACTTGCATCAAGTTTGCCGCTCAGCTCTGGCAGCTGGGCGCAAACCAGCCAAGGGAGTTGCATTTATCTATGGATTTATTTATTTATTTAACCATTATTGAAACGAAACGATGGGTTCTAACCCAACAATGAAATGCATTTATGGCTCTTCTTAGTGGCCTAAGCTTTCCAGACATTATAGGCCTGGAAACATTATATAGAATTACATTTCTCTTGTGATTGACTGTTACTACGGAATGTTTTTCGTAGAAAAAGATTAACTGTGAGAGTTCAAGGCTAAAATTTCTGCATAATCAGTTTGGTTGAACACTGCCTCTTGATTAGTTTATTATGATTTATTCTGAGCTCTTTTAAATTGGAGAGATGGTGTTTTATCCGAGTTTCTGGGAGTGACTATTGATTGAAAGATAACTGTAGATTAAGAAAATAATTTTATTCATTAAAAAGCCTTATCCACTGATGTGCTTTTTACATTTCAATTTTCAAACACTGGGCAAAGGAATTTCTTTTCATCGGCATTGTTATTCTTGCTGATTGTTGAGAAAGTTTTATCGAGGTCACAGAATGTAGGTTAATAGAATTTACTATGCCACGCGGTTGCAGCTCTGGGAAGTAGGAATGCGACCCCAGTTCAGCTGCCAGCCAGCCCAGCCATGGGAGCTCTGCACGGGGAATCCCTGCTGGCTCCAGGTGAGACCACCGGGTGAGCTTGTCTCTTGCCATTACGGACGAGAACCATGAATAGCCTTGCTGGTCCCAGCCCTGTCTACGTGCACTCCCAGCAGCGCTTCTTGAAAATAGCCTGGACCTGGTTTTCTTAATTTGGGTGAACGTTAAAGCAGGGATTAGCTAACTATGGCCCAGGTCAAATTCAGCCCACTGTATGGGTTTTTACCGTCCTCAAGCTAAGGACTTTTTTTTTTTTTTAAGATTTTATTTACTTATTTGAGAGAGAAAGAGAAAGTGCACATAAGCAGGGGGAGAGGCAAAGGGAGATATTGAGAAGCAGGCTCCCCACTGAGCAGGGAGCCTGACCTGCAACTCCATCTGGGGCCTCTAGGATCATGACCAGAGCCAAACACAGACGCTTAACCAACTGAGCCACCCAGGCGACTCTAAGGATGGTTTTTACAGATGAACATTTTCAATTGTTCTGATGATAGCGAATGCTAACTTTGAGCCACGATTAAGTGATAGATTTTTCTCCTGTCCCTTGCTAAGCACCTTTCTTCTCATTAAGAGACTTGCATTACAAAAAACACAAAACCACACTCAATTATTAGTTTGGATTTTACCAATTAAAATCTGCAAGAATTTGTTTTCTCTTCTATAATCTAAGCACAGGTAGTCCCACCCCTTATCCGTGGTTTGGCTTTCCCACAGTTTTTGGTTACCCACAGCCAACAGTGGTCAGGAAACAGATGACCCTCCATCCCAGATGTGGTCAGAAGGTCTGGAGCGACTGAATGCTGTGTCACAATGCTTACGTCATTACCCTCACTTCATCTCATCATGCAGACATTTTATCATCTCCTTTCACCATGAGAAGAGTGGATACAGGACACTTATATGTGTTGAGAGAGAAAGAGACCACATTCGTAGGACTTTTATTACATTGTTATAATCCTTCCATAGTCTGTGCCTAATTTATGAATTAAACTATCAGAGATGTGTCAGTATAAGTAAAAACAGTATTATAGGGTTTGGTACCCTATAATATAGGGTAGTAGCAAACCTGTCTGTGATTTCAGGCATCCACTGGGGTCTTGGAACTTATGCCACACAGACGGGGGGCGGGGGGGGGACAACTATATCTACGTAATATCCCTTATTTTGCCTCTGAATCCAACAAGCCCAAAATATTTACTCTCTGGCCTTTACAGAAAAAATCTACTGACTCCTGCTTTAGAGGGCCCATTTATTTTTACATCTCCTGAAATTACACATAAAGGAGTGTGTGACATGTGAATTTTTCTGGAGAGAGGGCATTTGACATTCTTTACCCTGAAAGGTGAATGTAACCACCAAAATGTTAAAAACTATTAGTCTCGGGGCACCTGTGTGGCTCAGTCACTGGGCGTCTGCCTTCGGCTCAGGTCACGATCCCAGGGTCCTGGGATGGAGCCCGGCATCTGGCTCCTTGCTCAGCGGGAAGCCTGCTTCTCCCTCTCCCACTCCCCCTGCTGTGTTCCCTCTCTCGCTGTGTCTCTCTCTGTCAAATAAATAAAGAAAATCTTAAAAAACAAAACAAAACTACTAGTCTCACTGGATGAGAGCTTCTCCATTGCCAGTAATAGTAATAGTAACAACAACAACAACAACAACAATGGCTCACAGTATTATGGGATCAGTGTACTAACAATGAACAAGACATTGCCCCTAATGAATTTAAGAGGACAAAGGGCAGGGCTAAGTTGAATTATTAACAATACGAGTGCAACGGTTTAGTCATAATCACAAAGTTTATTATACTTTGCTGGGAATAATGGAGAAGCTTAGTAAGTCATTCTTTAACCAGCTTTATGCGTAACGTGAAAAAGAGGAGCTCCCTTGTTTTGACGCATTTGAAAGGAACACAGGGCTTGACCCTGCAGAGGCATTGAGCTTGGGCCCACAACTGAATGACCAACGTGAACACAATTAGCAGGACACTTGGAAACGTGTTACTGTCAAATGCACACAGAGCAAGGAAATCAGCTATTCTCACGAACGTGAAGCTAACCCTAACCACGATGGTACCTGTAAGGAGTGAGGCCTTTCCCGGGACCCACTCTGACGTTTTGGCAATGACTGTAAGACTATGAGAATGAGCGCCTTTAAGAAAATAGAGGGCCAGAGAACCTTCTGAGAAGCAACAGTGATTCCTCAGAATGCCTATTTGATATCTGAGTTCCACTGAGTTGGGGGCGGGGGGCGGAGTCTATCCTAGCCCTTTCAGACTATACGCCCTGGAGCATTCAAATAGGTTAAAGGAGCGATGGTCACTCCAAACAAACCCTTCATTTCTGGAGCTGGCTCCCATTCATCCTCTCCGCAAAGACGAGGGGACACACGTGGCCTTTACAACGCCCGCCCGCTGGAAAGAACTAGGGGCAGCCAGGAAAACAGAGACGAGCCCATTACCTGGAATCAAAGCCCATATCTTCCCGCCTAGCAACCTGGGAAGTACTGCCTCAAAGCACCGTCTTTTTTTCCCCCCAGCAGGATGCTTGCTCTAGTTTATAAAAAGGAAGAGGATTCGCACACCTTCTCCCTTGATTGAGCTGTTTGTGTTGCTGGGAATTCTGGCAAACGTCTCCTAGGGCTTCGCTGAGTGGTTCGGGTACACCATCGCCGACCGTTCCAATTTAAGAGGCTCTCACGAGATTGCGCGGAGACAAAGGGTCTGCCGAGAGGCGCAGCCCCGTAGCGCTCCGCCGCTCTAATCTGAGTTCTGCTCTGCAAAGTCCTGTCTAATCCTCTTGTACCCTGCTGTGGCTAGCAGTCTAGGCAAGGGCAGCGAGAGCAAAAGCTGCGGGATACAGATTTAATTCAATCTAGCAAACATTTCCTAAGCACCTCTGGTGTGCCCGTCACTGGGCCAGGTTCTGGGGATAGGAAGATTAATAGGATAGGATTCCAGAACTCAGAGGGGTCACGGTTTACAGACAGAAAGGCACAACCACGTGAATGTTAAAGCAGAAGAGGGGAGCAGAGGGAATCCATCACTGAAGGGGTGACATGGGATATGTCTTCACTGATAAGGAGATGTTAAGGGGTGGAGAAGGGGCAGTCGGGCAGTCTGGGGAGAGGGAAACAGCATCAGCGGAGTGAAGAAGGTATCAAAGTCCACGGTATTTGGGGTGAAGGTCAGAAGGATTTCATCTTGGAAAGAGGTGGGAGAAAATTCTAGAAGTGTGGACAGGGGCACAATTGTCAATTCATTCACTTACTGCTAGAGACAGGATAGAGAAGATACATCAACAGATCCCTGCTTGGGAAGTTTACTTTTGGGGGTGAAGACAGGTCATAAATACAAAAAAGCAGGGAGATTATGTAGTATTAGTTTGTCTGGCCTGCCATAACTATGTACCACACTCTGGGTGGTCTAGACAACAAATGTTTTGTCTCAGCGTGCCGGAGGACAGAAGTTCAACACCAAGGTTTTGGCAGAGTTGGTTCCCGCTGAGGGCTGCGAGGGAGAACCTGCTCTAGGCCTCTTCTCCAGTTTCTAGGGCTGGGTTGGCTTTTAGCAACCAGTAGCATCTCAGTCTCGGCCTTCATCTGCATATGGCGTTCTCCCTGTGTGTCTGGGTCCAAATTTCCCCTTTGAATAAGGACACCAGCTGCATTGGAGTTGGGCCCATTCTAAAGACCTCAACTTAACTCAATCATCTGCAAAGATTCTTTTCCCAAAAAGTTACATCCACAATCCACATACTGGGGATTAAAACTTCAGCATCTTTTGGGGAGACATAATTCAACCCACAATAGCATGTTAACTTATAGTAATGCCTCGGAGTAAAATAAAACAATGTAAGTGTGTTGGGGAGACACCTGGGCATGAGGCACAGTAGTGGGGAGGTTTGCAATTTTCCATAAGGTGGCCCAGGGTATGACTCACTAAGGAGGCTACATTTGGACAAAACCCCAAGCGAGACGCGGGAGTGGGGCTCACAGATGTCTGGGGGAAGAATGGAGAAAACAGCGCAAAGGGGTTGCGTTAAGGTGGGGCTGGTGGATCTGAGGAACAAGGAGGCCAGTGAAGCTGGAGCCAAGGGAGGGGAAGGAACAGGAGCTGAGGTCAGTGACTGCAGGCTGCTGGGACAGGGTCAGCATAGCCTTATTAAGGCCATTGGAAGGACTTTGGCCATGGAGTCGTTGGGCAGTTTGGGGCAGAAGAGTGAGATGGTCCTATTGGGTTTTAGGAAGTCTGGGGTTGTGGTATTGACAGTGGTCTGGGGCAGGGATCAGGGTGGATGTGGAAAGACCAGTTCGGAGGTGACTCTAAGAATTTAAGTAACAGACAGAGGTTGCCTGGAGCTTGGTTGCAAGAAATTTAGAAATATGGAATTTGGGCTACATTTGGTTCCTGCACATGGAGCCACGAGCTGAAGTCAGGCTCTGGAGTGAGTGAGGCCTGAGCTTCCGCTAACCTAGGCCATGTCATCATTTCCATGGGTCATGGACTAAGATATACATCAGGATACTCCAAGGTGTCGTTCAGTTTCCTGTACTCCTTTTCTTTCCTACCCCTAGACCCAGACATTTGATGACAGGAAGTCATGTATGATGGACTCTTTCTTCTTAAAAATAGAGAAAAGACTCAGAAATAATTCAATAGGATCAGACATTCTATTTTTGTGTGTTTGGGTCTGGTACGATCCAGGGTAGTGACTCTCTCTGTGGAGATAGTAGGCTTTGCTGTAGGGGTACCATCGAGGCACACATAATCTGCTGGGTAGCAAGGCAAACACAAATCAGAGTCGCTTTGGGGTCCACTTCCACAATTAGTGGTGTGCCAAGTTCTGCACCCCTTTTTATGCCTTCCTTCTGTTGCTTTCCTAACTCAGGCCAAATCTTCTCTCTCTGGGCTAGTACAAGAGCTTCCTCAATGATCTTTCTGTCTCTCATCTCTATTTCTTTCTACACTATTCTTAAAGTTGTTTCCAGAATGTTTCTGCTAAAATAGGACTGATGATAGACACTACTCCTTGCTCAGTCCTGAATCCCTGTGATGACCCATGTTGCTCTGTAGACGCCTGCCTTCCTTGTCCTGGACCGTGGAAGCTGTTCCCAGTCTGGCCCAGACCTGCCTTTACAGCTCCGCCTTCCTCTGCTCTCGACCTCAGTTTTCAGAGCTGTCCACCCCCCATGAATGCCCTTCCTGCCAACCTGCCCCTCTCTATGAAAGTAGAAAACTTTCATCCAGAATGTTTCATGATTTAATATCTTGCATTTCTAATCTATATTGTTCATTCTAGTAAAATAGTTAGAGGCATGGATTTCGGAGGTGACAAGATGTGGATTCGAAACATGGCTTTGAAAGCGACCAGCTGTGTGACTCTGATTGGCTACAAGGCCTCTCTGAGCCTTGATATCTTCATCTAGAAGGGAGATAACAAGATCTGTCCTACAGAGGAACTGTCAAGGCAGAAACCATGTTGTTAAAACGACAGTTCAACACCAGACTTGTAACAGGAGCTCCGTGAGTGATGAAGATTATTATTAAATAAGAGTTTGGAGCTCAGGAGAGAAACTGTCTGCAGTCAGACTTTCAGGAGTCGGGCTGTGGAAGCTGGGGGCGATTTACCATTTCCTGGGCAGATCGTGCTGAGAAAGAGGAAATGATCCACGAAAGAACATGCACGATTAGTCGATACTGGGTTTTAATCTAACACATACTCACACTTCACCAATTTAAATTCAACTAATTTAGATTTTGCTGGAAAAACTGGGTTGCAACTTACTTCTGTGCTATTTATGAGAAAATTAATAGGGAGGCCATGATTCAGACCTTCTAACGTGGGGATGTTTAACCTACTTAAGTCAACCAAAGTTACGTTGGAATCAGTTTAGCAAGATCAGTTTATGCAGAGACAATGTGTTACTTTAAATGATTTAGAGATGTAAAATTAGAATTTGGGAGCCATAAAGGATATAGAAATTATTAGCACATGCCTTTTATTTTAAAAATGAGAAAAGAGAGGGGGGTGCCTGGGCAGTTCATCTCAGGTCATGATCTCAGGGTCCTGGGATTGAACCCCACATAGAGTCCACTGCTCAGAGGGGCACCTGCTTCTCCTTCTCCCTCTGCTCACCTACCCCTGCTTGTGTACTCTCTCACTCTCTCAAATAAATAAAATCTTTAGAAAAATGAGAAAAGAGTAGAGTAAAAAGCTCAATTGACCTGTGGAAGCCCACACAGAATGAACAGAGATGAGGACTCAGGCCACCTCATTCCTGAAGAGTGTCCCTTTGAACATGCTGGGTGTCAACTTTTCTATGACAAGTGATCAATGTTCTTCCTAGCCCATACCTGGTTCGCCATTAGTGGTGGTTTTTTGTTTGTTTGTTTGTTTGTTTTGCTTTCATTTCTCAAATTCTTGATGGTAATTAAGGACGTGCTGTTTACAAATGATCATGTAATTCAGACTTTCTATTAATTCATAATGGTGTTCCTGGTGAGGTTCTGGAATGGACTGAAGGGATTTGGCCAGTTTACTTGGCAGAGTTGTAAAAGGGAGACCTGCACAACGAGTAAAATCCTGTTGGCAGCATCACTCTGAGCAAATGTTCTTTATTAAAAAAAAAAAAAAAAGGGCCTCTGCATACACAATTTAACTCACTGGTCCTTAATCAGGATGATTGTGAATTTCAGATTGGCTCCACAGATTAGGTGTTCTGAATCCTGAAGTCTGGCTGGTTTAGCAACATAGTCTCAGCAAAGATCAAAGGCATTTTATGAACAGCTGATAGTAGAGAGAGAGTCGAGATAGCTCTACCTGATAGTAGAGAACCCTGGTCAATGTATTTTTGAGGGTCATACCCTTTATTGCTGAAACACGAGCATACACACATTCATCTCAGAGGCATTCTAAGAAGAATCAGCTGACTGCGAGACAGACGATCTTTCTTTCATTCTTTCTTTTGTCCCCCCTCTCTCTTTTTTTCTCTTTCTTTCTTTCCCTCTTCCATTCCCTTCCTTCCTTCTTTCCTTCCTTCCTTCCTTTCTAATTTAAATTGAGTTAACCCACATAGAGTACGAGGCAGATGATCTTAAAGGGCATTAAAGTTAACGAAGATCACTGTTGGCTATAAAACATTTTTTGGGGGGGCTCGAGTGGATGGTCCCAGCATCTCTATTATCTGATTTCAAGAGAGTCTGAAAAGAAAGGAATCTAGCATGATTCATTTTTAAAAGATCTGTGTATTTGACCTAAAAATATGTACATTTAGTACATAGTACAGCCCCAGGCTGTCCAGACAGAACAAATCAGTGTATTAATTACGCAAATAAAATAGTAGTAGAAAAACAGCTGCAACTAGCAGAAAAGACATACATGGAAGGCATAAGTATTATTCCACTGTGGAAGAGTACAAAGCGGGCTGGACTTCAAGTCAATAAGAAATGGGTTACAATGGAAACTTCTTAGGTCTGCAAGCCACACACCGACAGTTAGTGCTACAGACTTCTTTCTACCTGGTGTGCAGCGAACTGTGACTCACCCTTTAACATCTGGGATATCCATGGCTTTGTCTTTTCTTCTTCTTCTTCTCCTTTCCCTTCTTCTTGGATTTAATAACTGTGCTGGGAATAAGAATATAGACCAGACTTTAATATTAAGTTAAATTAATACTATATACCCTTTACCTTAATGTTTTATATTTACTATATACATATATATATATTTAGCTTAACTTAAATGCTAAATTAAGTATTATATAAATTAAATATTTTATACTATATATAAATATATATTTATCTTTTTTTGGACAGAAAGATAAAAAACATACAAAGGACACTGGTATGAACTCTACTAAACGGTTTTTACAAACTGACTCAAGCTTCAGCATGTGGGTGGGTGGGTAGGAAATGCTCCAGATTCCCTGTGCTCAGCTCTAAAGCTTGAACAACAAAACAAGTTCATATTATTGGTGAATAAGGGGATCCAAGGTCTTCCACTGAAAGCTTTGGCCCTTTGTAGCAAAGGGGACATCATCATCTAGGATGTCAAGTTCTGTTTGGGACCATGGCTTCCACTGAACTTTGTCTCAGGTATCGTATCTTTCCTTTCACTCCCCTTTCCCTCCCTCCTCCCTCCCTCCCTCCCTTCTTCCTTTCTTCCTTCTCTGCCTCCTTCCCTCCCCTTTTAACCACTTAAAAAAAAAGGTTTTATATATTTATTTGAGGGAGAGAGAGCGCATAAGTGAGGGGAGGAGCAGAGGGGGAGAGGGAAAGAATTTCAAGCAGACTCCCCTCTGAGTGTGGACCCCAACGGGGGGCTTGATCCCATGGCGCTGAGATTGTAACCTGAGCTGAAACCAGGAGTTGGACACTTGAATGACTGTGCCACCCAGGTGCCCCTCTATTTAACTACTTTTAAGTAAAAGTTTTATGCAGTAACTACAGTTACATGGCTGTACCACTATGACCACCATCCGTTTCCAGAATTTTTTATCTTCCCAAACTGAAATCCTGTTCTTATACAGGAACTTGGTGGAAGTCCCCATTTCCCCTCCTGTCAGCCCCTGGTAACTACCATTCTACTTTCTGTATTTATGAATTTGACCACTCTAGGTACCTCATATAGGTGGAACTATCTGCTATTTGTCCTTTTGTGACAGGGAAATTTCATAGCATAATGTCTTCAAGATTCATTCATGTCCTTGTAGGTATCAGCATTTCATCCCTTTTAAAGACTGATTAAATGTTCCATTGCATGGGGGTACCTGGTTGACTCAGTCAGTTGAGCGTCTGACTCTTGGCTTTGGCTCAGGTCACGATCTCAGGGTCCTGAGATGGAGCCCCGAGTCTGGCTCTGCGCCCAGCAAGGAGTCTGCTTGAGGAGTCTCTCCCTCTTCCCCTCCCCCAACTGGCTCTCTCTCTCTCAAATAAATAAGCTTTTAAAAATATTCAGTTGTATACATATATATCATATTTTATCTATTCATCTACTGGTAGACACTTGGGTGGCTTCTACCTTTTGGCTCTTGTAAATAATGCTATGAACACGCATATACAAATACCCATTTGAGCCCCCCCACTTTCCATTCTTTTGTGTTTATACAAGTGGAATTGTTAGATCACATGATAATTCTATTTCTACTTTTCTGAGGAACCAACCACGTACTGTTTTCCATATAGTTACATCATTTTACATTCCTATCAGTAGTGTATGGGGGTTCCAGTTTCACCATCTTATCAACACTTATTTTCTGTTTTGTTTTGTTTTGATAATTGCCATCTTACTGGATGTGAAATGGTATCTTGTGGTTTTGATTGGCATTTCCCTCATGATCAGGGATGTTGAGCACCTTTTCATGCACTTACAAGCCATTTATGTATCTTCTTGGAGAAATGTCTATTAAGTCCTTGACCCATTTTTTAATTGGTTTGCTTTGTTGTTGAGTTGTAGTTCTTCATATATTCTGGATATTAACCCATTACCAGACATATATGATTTGCAAGTATTTTCTCCCATTGCATGCTGCTTTTTCAGTCTGTTGGTAGCAACTCTGATGCACAAAAGTTTTTAATTTGACTAAAATCAACTTACCATTTTTTTCTTTTGTTGCCTAAACTTTTGACTTATATCCAAGGGTCATATCTTATTCTACAAAAGGAAAATATGGCATGTGCTAGATTTAATTATTTCTATGAGTATGAACAAAATATGATACAAACCCAGCAAAACCCATTTGAAGGAAGAGAGAAACTGTAGATCTGAACCTCTTCCGGTGAGGACTTAGGTTTAAAGGATCTGAAGAAGATTTTATGGACAACTTTTTGTTTTTCTCCTCTTACCTATTCAAAATTGGGCGAGAAATTGGTAGAGGAAAAGATACATGACAATGGGTTTAAAATTTACTTTTTTTTTCTTTTAGTGGAGATTGTACTTGTGTATATATGTGGGGTTTGCTGAGTTTTGGTTGAATTTTTTAAAGTATTCTTGGTATAGCTGAAGGAAGAAGTACTTAGGATACCACGTACTTGGTACACCTTGGTAATAACCAAGAGTGATGTTAGTTGGACACAGTAAACATTTTCATTAGTGGTAGAATATAAAAAATTAGAAGAATTCATACCAAAATGAAAAATAGCAGAAATGATAGCTACTATGTTTCCAGACTAATAGACCCACCAAGTACATGAACATTTATTATGGTACATCACATTTAAAAGCAAAATCTAATATTTGCTTTGCCTTTTAAAACAGCCACACGAATTACTGAACACTAACTCAAATTGTACTGAAATTGGGGAAAGGAGATTTTCTTTTCTTTTCTTTTTAGATTTTATTTATTTATCTGAGAGAGAAAGAGTGAGAGAGAGAGAGAGTGAACATGAGAGTGGGGTGAGGGGCAGAGGGAGAAGCAGACTCCCCACTGAGCAGGGAGCCTGATATTTGACTTCATCTGGGGCCTCCAGGGTCATGAACTGAGCCAAAGGCAAATGCTTAACTGACTGAACCACCCAGACGCCCAGGGTAAGACAGATTGTCTAAGATAAAAGGAAAAACTTACTTGGCAAACATGTTAATTTATGTTAAGTGGTTTGTGGCAGAGTTGGGTACTACAGATGGTCCTCCTCTACCATAGAAAGCAGCTGTCCCTGGGAAGTGGTTGATCTTCTTTCCTCTGTTTACCTGATGTGCTCATTGGCTAGCTCTCATCAATGGAATTTCAGTGGAAGTGATGTAAGTCAGCTGTTCAGTAAATGGGTGTACATATTCCTGGCTTTTCTCTCCCTTATGTTGGCTGAACACAAAGGTTGAAGAGTTCTGGCAGGATTGTAGAGTCATAAGATGGAAAGAGCTTGAGTTCCTGAATCACCCTATGGAGGAACGCCTCCCACCAGACAGGAATGTCTGTCAAAGGCTACTACTGGGCAAGAGATCAATTTCAGTTGGCTTCAGACTACTGAAATTTTGGTGTTGATTTCTTGCAGCAGCTAACTAACACAGGATTTCAAAGGGAATGGAGATGTTTTATGCAATTTGATCTTCAAGTAGATTGTAAGCTCTGAATTGGCACTGCGTTATGCTAATGCCCCAAATTCTTAGCATGGCCCACAAAGACCTGCTAGATTTGACCTTGTTGATCTCGTCAGCATATTCCAATGCCATGCTCTCTTTTTCTGAATAGCAGCTACATTGACCCTTCAGTTTTTTCACTCTGCGAAGGTCTGTCCCGCCTCAGCATATTTGAACATGTTGTTCTCTCTGCCTGGAGTTCTGCTCTTTCCTTGTCTGGCTAGGTCTGATTCATGCTGCAGAAACTTCCTGGTGACCCTCAACACAGACCAGGTCCTCTGCTGTATTCTTCCTTTACAGCCCTTCTCTTACATTGAGAGTATGACTTCATGTGATGATTCCATCAAATAGATGTTTTCCTTCTACAATTCATAAAGGCAGTGTCCAGGGCTTTTTGTTTTGTTTTGTTTTTGTGTTTGTTTTGCTCACCATTGTATGCTCAAGGTCTGGCACAGAGTGGACTCTTAATGAATATTTTGTCAAATAAAATAACCCATGTCCTTAGCTACCAACAATAATGCCTACCACTTATGGAATGTCTATGTGCCAGGTACAGTAGTAAATGCTGTACTTACTCTAATTAACCCACCCCGTCACTCCACAAAATTTTATTTTAATCCTAAATATATAACACTTTATTCACATGTCATCCACAAGGCCAAGGATTTACCTTTGATTATGAGTCTATTGATTAAAACACCCTTAGGCTTTTGGCATAAATTTTTGGCATTTTTACACCTATAGCCTTATTTATGACAACCAAATTGTCCAGGATGTAACTGCACCTGCAAAACATTTTGAGTATAGAATCCCTCTACATTCTTACAACTTCTCCACACTATTTTTTCCAATTTTATCACACACACACACACACACACACATATGTGTGTGTGTGTGTGTATGTGTATGTGTGTATATATGTATATATATATATACACAATTTTTTTAATCAACTAATATGACAGTATTTTTAAAAGTTATCTGCTTTTCCTTTTTTCCTTCATATTTCACTGGTAACAACATTTAAAATTTTTTTGTGACTAAAGTAACTACAATCAGCATCAATATACTAAAAAAGTAACTATATCTTGGTAGGTATAACTTGGAGGGACACCATTTTGCATAGCCTGTGAACTGTGTGTTTTCAGCGTCATTAAGCAACAGTCAATATGTCTTAAGGAGAAAGAAGGGTCTTCATGAATCCGGAGAGTTGTTTAAATGGAAGTTGGTTGAGGGAAATTTTACTGTAGTTTTATTACTCATATTACAAAAGAGAAAAATGAGTCTCAGAGAGGCAAAACGACTTCTGTAAGTTTACAAAGTTAGTGAGTGGTGGAAAATTTTGGGTGAAAATTCAGGTCTGTGTGACTCCAAAGCCAAAGATCTGAATACATGAATCTCTTTCACTGCTGGATGGTAAATCCTTCTGGTAGAAACCATGGCCAATATCTTACACAGTTGTGGGAAAATACAATAACCACTTAATAATTAGTAAATTATTTAAGATTTTCTGGCAAGCAGGGGTCATTCCTTAACCTTTATTATAGCTGTAAGTCATCATATGGTATAAGAATGGGCATCATGGGGTCGCCTGTGTGGCTCAGTCAGTTAAGCATCTTCCTTTGGCTCAGGTCATGATCCCAGGGTCCTGGGATCGAGCCCTACATTGGGCTCCCTGCTTAGTGGGGAGTCTGGTTCTCCCTCATGCCTGCCACTCCCCCTGTTTGTGCTCTCTCTCTCTCTCTATGTCAAATAAATAAATAAAATCTTTAAAAAAAATAGGCATCATGCCCTTTTATTAGACTCTGTCTCATGAAAGGCAAGTGTGTGTGTATTAATTTATAGTAATACCTAAAGAACACTGAAACACTAAGTAATCAATAAATGTTTATTCATTGGACAAACTAATTAATTAAAATGGAAAAATCAATCAGCAGGATTTTTATACTCTTATTCTTTTGGCCTTCCTGGTGCTGTTGGTCACCCATTAGTGTCTGCTAATCTTTATTCTTCTAAAAATTCATTCAGGAAGTTTCTCTTTATTATTTTTCAATTTTTTCAAAGAGATATAGCAAACCACAAAATGATGCTTTTTGAGATGCAGTAAATAAAAAAGAAATCTATTGCATGATGTGCAAGACAAATAAGATGTGTCTTATTCTAAAATGAGTTGCAGAATTCTGGTTCAAGATGAGTGGTTGGCCATACTCATTTATTTTTTTCTCCTCTTAAGAACTCTATTGAAATTATAGTAAAAGTCTTAAAGGTATTAATTACAAAATCAAAAAGAGTAGGAGTTGATCAACAGCAAAGAAGGGAGAAATCTAAACAAATTTCTGGATGGCAGAAAGAGGCTGAGGGATTGCAGGGTAGAGTAAATGACATTCTAGCATATGTAGGATGCTGGGGGAGTTTGGGATTCAGGTATATCAATTTTGATGGAGGGCAAGAATGATTCACTGGGCTGAAACCAAGAAGGCTTATTGAAAATCTGTTTAGAAAGATTCTACCTCCACTCAAACCTATATTTAAAACACCTCATGATCAGTAGTTCACCTCTAAACAAACTAAAACACGTTATTGTAAACAAATTAAACATATTCAAAGCCAGAACAGAGAGAATAAGCATTTCTTCCCAAAAGCAATTCTGGCATTGGTGGTCCTCCAGTCTAAGACCAGCTCTCTATCCATTCACTCTTTCTTTTAAGAAGTACAACATAAAGGCTAAGAGATGAAAAATAAGAACAAAAAGGAAAAAGACCTAGAAGATCAACCCAAAGTATCTGAGATTTTGACCAACAGGAATTTCAGAACACAGAACAGAAAAAAAAATGATAGGAACTAATTCAAGAAAAAATAATAATAATAAAAAGGAATTCCCAGAGCTGAATGATTCCAGTTGCTCAGAACACTGAATAGGTAACAGGCTCATCTCAACCTGGCCCTGTAAATTTTCAGATACACAAAAGCAAACATTAAAAAATTTACAGAGAGGAGACAGAAAAAACGAAAGATTTGTTACAGAACAATAATCAGGCAGTCATTTGAGTGTCCCTTCAGCAGCTCAGGATGGCCAGCAAATAATGGACTATGCTTTCAAAATTATGAGACAAATTATTTCAGTCTCATGCTTTATACCCAGGAAAGCTATCAGTCAAGAATGAGGATAGAATGCATTTTCAGATATGAAAGGATTTCGAAAGTCTGTCTGTTACATAAAGTTTTAAAGGAAGTTACTTAGAGGGTATGGTCTAACCAAACGGGCATAAACCAGGAAGAAAAAAAGCATAGGAAGGAAAAATTTATAAATCAAATAAGAGGAAAACAGATAGGGAGACAAACCATGAGAGACTCTTAACCATAGGAAATAAACTGAGGATTGCTGGAGGGGATATGGGTGGGTGGATGGGGGAAACTAGGTGATGGGCATTAAGGAGGGTAAGAGATGTAATGAGCACTGGGCGTTGTATGCAACTGATGAATCACTGAATATTACCTCTGAAACTAATATTACAGTATATGTTAATTAAATTGAATTTAAATAAATATTTTTTAAAAAGGAAGGAATAACAAAGTGTAGTTCTAGGTTGCAGTAAGGAGCAGATCTGGAGAGCATTAAATTTAGATGGAGGGCCAAAGAGGAAGATATCTGGAAAAATAGGATCTTAAAAAAGATTTGCTGGATCCTTGAGATATTGGAAAAGTAAGGATTTGATAAAAGCAAGTAATGCAAAGAAGAAAGAGAAACAGAAAAACAAGGAGGGGGCACCTAGGTAGCTCAGTCGGTTAAGTGTCTGCCTACGGCTCAGGTCATGATCCCAGGGTCTGGGATTGGGTCCCTCATTGGACTCCCTAGTCAGTGGGGAGCCTGCTTCTCCTTCTCCCTCTGTCTGCCATTCCCCCTGCTTGTGCTATCTTTGTCAAATAAATAAATAAAATCTTTAAAAAAGGGAGAAACAAGAGGAGGAAAAGAAGGAGCAGAAAGCCAGAAAACTCATGGAAAACAAAAATTTTAAATGCAACAATAATATACTACTTGGTGGCATAGTTAATAATACTACACAGTCATTAATCAATACCCAAAGGAAGGAAGACTTAATAATGTATTTTTTTAAAGTAAGTGCTATGGGGCACCTGGGTGGCTCAGTGAGTTAAAGCCTCTGCCTTCGGCTCGGGTCATGATCTCGGGGTCCTGAGATGGAGCCCCACATCAGTCTCTCTGCTCAGCGGGGAGCCTGCTTTCCCCTCTCTCTCTGCCTGTCTCTCTGCCTACTTGTGATCTCTGTCTGTCAAATAAATAAATAAAATCTTTAAAAAATTAATTAATTAAAAAAAATTATTTTAGGTATCCCTACTAATTCAAACAGTATCTGTTATGTGGCATGTGGTTAGAGAGGCTAAGTAACTTGCTGAATGCAACACAGATAATAATATGTGGATTTGAACTCCGTTTTCTCTCGTTCAAGAATCTAAGCTAGTGTTGTCCAATAAAAATATAAGATGAACCATACATTAAATTAATACATTTTTAGTGGCTTTGTTAAAAAACAAATAAATGAAATTAATTTAAACAATATATTGAACCAATATACCCCAAAAGGTATCATTTCAACATGTTATCCACTGAAAGCAATTGATAATGAGAAACATTCTTTATTTCATATTGTTTTTGAGAACTGGCATATATTTTACATTTAAATGACATCTTAATTTGGTCAGCAGCCACATTTCAAGTGTACCTGGCACTCAACCTATGGTGGAAAGTGTCGGTCTAACCCCTTAACACAATCTCTGGATCTTGTGTGAAATTGATTGATAACTGGTTGTGCCAAAGACTAAAGCACCAATTTTCACCCTTTTTCTAGGAAACTCCAGATTCAGCATCTTGCTCTCAATGTCCTCAGTTTTATTTACAGAAACCATGTTAAGTCTATTTCTGTACGTCATTTCTAGGACATCCCTATTTAACTGCATTTGTTCTCTAACTGTTGTTCACAAGAGACAGGATTGGGTTGATTACAAGAAGCATGCAACACTGTCTTATAATTGCCACTAAATATGGTTAGTGTCTGTCTCCAAGCTAGCTCCTAAGGCATCTGAGGGCAGGGTCTCATCTTTGGATCTCCAGGGCCTGACCCATAATATCTATGTAGTCAAGTTGGCTGGGTGTTACATGCAGATTTCCCACCACAAACCTTGGCAACTACTTCTTTCTTTTGACTAATGACTTAGGAATCATGCAAACTATGAGAGATCCCAAAAGATGTCACCTCTAAAATTAGTTAACTCGACTCCAACATGGATTCCAGGACTCAGTAGGACCACAAGGGCAATCCATATATAAGAGATCGTGCTATTCCTCTTGAGTTACCAGAATTGCCAAATGGAAAGTTTTTAGAACATTCTTGAAATGTTTTTAAAAGAAGACCTAAGAGCCCATTAACTGGAATATTTGGTTTATGAAATGACTCATAAAGTTCACGGTCCTTTTTAACTTCATATTACCCCATTTTGAAGACCATTTTTGCATAATCACCAAGAGGAAGAAGGTCTTCACAGAAACGCAGACCTCGGCTGTCTGGCCTTGCTTGCTATAGGTATTTTCGGTTTTGTATTCCCACTAACAAATACGGCAGCTCAGGTTGAGATATGCTGCTGATAGGAGCAAAAGATTTCCTAATAGTGAGCTTTTACTGTGTTTGTTTGTTTTTTTCTTTCCTTGTTGTTGCTTAAATACCTGCTGGAATTATAAATTTCATCTTGCCAACTTCTATTTGGTATTTTAACCACTTTCCCTATGCATTCCCACACACCAGTGTTCTCTGTCAATCCCGCTATGCAATTTTTACTGTAGATGCTACCTTTTTGTTTTTCCTTCTGATCTCTATCAACAAAATGAGTTTTCGGTTTGATGGGGTTATGTCAGAATCAGATTCCCTTAATTCTCATTCTAACACTGTGTTGTATCGAATTGAAAGGCCTTCTGCTCTCTTGACATTTATTTCTTCAACTTGGGATGTATCACAGAAGAACATATTAGAGTCTTGGGTTTTAAACATTAGTCTGAACTCTGGCAGCGAGAGCTGATGTTGGTTTCTCTCTTGCTGTCAGGGATTCTTCTGTGAATGGAAGATCTAATTCTGGAAGCTCTTGATCTAAAATGACGGCAAAATCTCAAGTGTTGATTACGCGTCCAGATTTCACCTGTTTTTTAACCCAATATTATTGTTTCATCTGTGAAACACGTGTATAGCAACATTAAGCTAGTAGTTTGATGTTTACAGTTCTAGGAGTCACCTTTTCTAAAGGAACGATACTATTTTCTATTTTGTCACTGTGTTTTCAGTATTTTTTGGACTATTTTGGTGGCTTTGTTCTTGATTTTGGGGGGTATAGTTTCCCTCTTTGAGGGTTTGGAGAAGGGCCTGAATTTCTCTCCTAGTATCTTTTTTTAGAAGATTTATTTATTTGAGACAGAGCATGCGTGCACACACACACACACACACACAGAAACACACAAGTGTGAGTGGGGGAATCTCCACTGAGATTTTCATAAAGTTTTCCTTACAAAGATGTTGTTTTCACATTCTAAATAACAGAGAAGGAGAGAATCTCCAAGCAGACTCCCTGCTGAGCACAGAGACCAACTTGGGGTTTGATCTTACAACCCATGAGATCACGCCGTGAGCAGAAACCAACAAAGTGACACTTAACTAACTGAGCCCCCAGGCGTCCCTCTCCTAATACCTTTATTGGCAAAAGTAGGATTATATCTACAATGTTTGGACAGTTAGGAGTGGAACCTAATTATGTGATTTTCTTCTTCTAAGCTATTACCCATAAATGATGTTGAAATCATTTGTTATGGAAACAAATCTTCATAATTTGAAATATCTGACTTTTCATAGTCATTATACAAATGATAATGAGATAATGGTAGGGCGTGTCAGATAAATAGAAATCTGGCTCCAGAACTGATACCAGAATGAAAGAGTTTGCATATGATATGATATGAAACATAGATGGTCCATTCCCATCTTTGCTATTTTATATCGTCCTGGGTTGTTATATTTAAAACCTTTAAAATAAATAGCATTTCTCTGGTTCTGTATCGGTACAGACAATGGTAAAATAGGCCAGATAATAGAAAACTGTCATAGTTTCTCCCCAGACAGTTGAGCAAGTTCATTGATGAAAGGTGAAAACCCACATAGGTCCTCATCACATCCCTGACTTTGGACCACTGATTAGATGAAATTGAGGAGATGTGTTTAATTGTCATGACCCTGAGCTCTTCCATTGTTTCCAAATGCTCTTCCAATGTTTCCAAAAAGAAACATTCTTGTCTGCTGAAGCTGTTATAAATAAATAAATAGCTCTTTGCTCTGGAACCTGTCAGTACTTTCGTTTTCTTAAATTCAAAGTCAAACCACAGTATCTGACTAGCACCTTTTAATGAGATTTATTATTATAATTTTTAATATGAAAAATTTACATTTGAATTATCAATGTGCCCCTTTTAAAAAAAAAGTACAGACTTTTTTTTTGTTGGGTTTGGAAGGGGTTTACATTTTTTTTTTTCAAAGTTTGGATAGGAGGAAAGGTTTACTTTTCAGTTGAGCATACCCCCAGTTGAAAAAGACTCAGTAAAATTCCTCTCCTGAGGGTATGAAAATAAATATTGGCATTTTATTAGAAGCAGATCACATGTTTTAGTTCAATGAATAAAGAGTGACCCTAATTGGCAACTGGCTGTCCTTTGCAAATACTTCCAGAAAGAAGGACTTCGGAAACAGTAGTCTCTTAGTTTTTACTAGACTCTCTTAGCCTACAACTGGCTGATAGTGAAGGGCCCTATGAAACAGCTAAATCCAGTCAATTATGTCAGGGTCAATTCAGGGAATTATCTTGGGGAGGGGGTTGATAAGTAGTTACCCTGCTTGAAATTGGATACTCAGTTGGTGTTTCAATCAGGGTTATGTTTGTTTGTTTTTACTGAGATTTTCATAAAGTTTTCCTTACCAAGGTGATTGTTTTCACATTCTAAATAACAGAGCTTTGAGACTTAACTGCTCATTTTTCTGCGTATTGGAGCAGAAAATCTTGCCTGTGTTCTCACCTTGCCTCTGTGCAGGACTGGTGGTCTTCTATGTCATACACAACCTTTTTTGGGTGACTCAGCTTTTATAAAAACCTATCAACCTCACCCTTCACTAAGCTGACTCTAGAAGTCTATGTGTTTGGCTTTTAATTGGTCTGTTTTCTAGGTACTCTCACTTTTATTTCTGCACCAAACCTAAACCACATTGTTTCAGTTTTCCTACATTGAAATTACTTTTCTGAACCCAGTTTGTATAACGTGCCATAGATACGCCTTGAACCTATGACCTCAGGCATATTCTTGTGTTTGCTAGAAGAGTACTGATGAAGGGGGCGCCTGGGTGGCTCAGCCGGTACCAGGTTATTAAAGATAAACAGGGCCTTATAAAGATCTATTGATAGGAGATATTTGTCTTGGATTTCAGATACTGAAAATTAAAAGGGTTTTGTTTATGATTCCCTTTTTAGTGGCTGTTAGAAAATTCAGAGTCAAATTTTCAGGCTACCTCAAGCATGCGTACATGATTTTATGGCACGTGTTTTACACACTAATCTCATAGAGAGTTTTTAAAAAATTTATTCATTTATTTATTTATTTTAAAAGAGAGAGAGAGAAAGTGCATGTGTGCAAGTGGGAGGGAGGGGCAAGAGGGAGAAGGAGGGAGAGAATCCCAAGCAGGCTCCACACTCAGCGGGGAGCTCGGTACCGGGCTGGATCCCAGGACCAAGATCATGATCTGAACTGAAACCAAGAGTCCCATGCTTAACTGACTGAGCCACCCAGGCACCCCTGATAGCTTTCTTTTTATCTTCTTACCATTATGTTTCTATAAACTCAGTCTCCACTTATTAATGTTGTTTCATTATACATATTTTTGGACTTTAAGTCCTTTGGAACTAGATTCAGTACAAATAAAGAAATAACACAGAACTAATTACCTTTTTTGTTTGTTTGTTTAGAACCAATTAAAATGTGCACAGGGTGTAACCTAAGTGGCAGGAGGTGACTCCATTCCTGGCAGTGGGTGGGGCCTTGAACAGCTTGGCAGAGAACAGACTGTGACCTTCACAAAAAGGGACAGGAGTAGGAGCACAATAAATTGACAGGTGTGGGTGGTAGCAGAGGGAATAAGAGCCACCCTTCCTCCTCAGTAAAAAACAAAAACAAAAGCAAACAAAAAACCCCAATCATCTAGAAATAAGTGGAGGCCAGGCTTTCTAATGGGAGGTGCTATCATGGTAGATGGGAGGAGTCAGGGGTATACACATACTTGCTGTTCGCACAGATTTATTTATTTATTTTAAAGATTTTATTTATTTATTTATTTATTTGTCAGAGAGAGAGAGAGCACAAGCTAGAGGAGCAGCAGATAGAGGGAGGAGCGGGTTTCCCGTTGAGCAAGGAGCCCGACACGGGTCTCGATCCCAGGACCCTGAGATCATGACCCATTCAGAAGGCAGACCCTCAACCGTCTGTGCCACACACGTGTCCCTGCACAGATTTATTTAAAACCCCAAATTGAGCTGGCCCAAGGGGGAAAAAAGTGAGGTTGCAAATGAAGTAATTCACGATGAATTTTGAGGAAAATCCAGTCTGCTACAGAGACTGAAATGCCGTGATTTAAACTTATCCCTGAGAATGAAACTTTTGTATTTTCGGGTGATCTTTGTCAAAGATCAGGTGGGTCTGAGGTAACACAGATTTGCTACGGGAATCAGTATAGGCGAACCGGCCCATCGGACTGTTTCATGTCCAAGGGGGCCATGAGAGAACATGTAGAGGAAAGTGTGCATCTTCCCCCATGTGGGACATGGGCCAACGCAGGGGAGGGGGAGACAGCCTGGCACTGGAGGAGAGAAGATGTCTCATGAGAACAGAACAGAATTTTTACCATCCGGTTTAAAAACCTAGACCTGAGGAGACTAGAAGTTGTATGCCAGGGAAGGTAGTCCTCAATTTGGACTTATTTCTGCTAATGATTCTCAATCTTGTTTTCACTGATGATAATGCTCACTCCCTTCAACTCCCTGCCTTCTTCCCCGTTCCTTTACTGTCCTTGCTTTTTTTGTATCCTCTTCTGAGACCTCATGACTATTTTTTGCCCCTACTGACAGTGCTGTAGGATCCCACACAAACACTAACAGTAGCCCAAGCATACGGATGTCTTTCCAGCCTCTGTACAGAGCCCCACCTCTCCTTCTGAGTTGTGCTTCTTCTGAAGAGTAGTTTCATTTTTTTAAAAGATTTTATTTATTTATTTGACAGGGAAAAAGAAAGAGAGAGAGAGGCCACAAAAGGGGAGGAGGGTGGTTGGTGGGAGAGGGAGAAGCAGACTCCCTGCTGAGCAGGGTCTTGATCCCAGGACTCTGGGATCATGACCTGAGCCAAAGACAGATGCTTAACTGACTGAGCCACCCAGGCGCCCCTAAGAGTTTCCTTTACCTGTCCTGGTGGCAGGTGACTGTTTTCTAGGTTTGTCTCTGTAACTGGTCACCTCTATGGGAACCCAAGCCCCAGGCCTCCCTGCCTGAGAGGCTGAGGAGGGCCTCCCTATTCGTGTTGCTGTGCGTTTGGCTTCCTGGGTACTTCCTGAAGTCACCTGTGTCACTGCCTGGATTCCCTGAGCGGCTCCCCACCCCCCCGCCCCAAGCCCACACACGTAGCTTTATGTTTGTCGGTTGGTCCCACAAGAATGCTCCCAAGGCACCATGGAGACCTGGGGCCACACCGCCTTTTTTGCCTTTTCTGCTTCCAGCCCCTTGCCCCTGAGACTCAGATACTTCCATGAAGTCTGACCAAGTACCCACCTCAGAACAGACATAGATCTCTCTGCACATAAGAGCTTGAGCTCCCCAATCGGTTCGCCCTGACAGAAGACTCAAGTTTCCCTTTGAAGCTTTAACTACAGGATATAACCCCATCTCTGGGGATGGATCTGAACCGTAAATCAAAGCCACATGGGGCTCTATCTTCCCAAGTGCTAAGAGGGATGTCCTTCTGGCCCTGCTGCGTAGGGCTGACCACAATGTTTCTCAATATGTGGCCAGTCCTTTTTTTGGCTTTATTTTTTGTAAATCAACTTGCCGACTTATTATCCAGTGTGATACCCAAGTTGTTGAGAGTCCTTAAGGCCGACTGTTCAGAAAAGGCATCTGTTTATTTGTAATCATTTGTGAATGAGTCCCAGATGTCCTGTAAAGGACTTTGGCATATTTTAGCTGTAGAGGACAATGGGCAGAGGTTGGGCACATCTGCTAGATACTTTTAACATCTAACCTAATGAATCTAACATGATGAAAGTTCTTGCTGAATTATTATTTCACTTGCTTCCTAATAGTCTCAAATGGTTCTCCTTCTCAGAGAAAGCAATTAAGTTGTCATTAGTATTTAATGCTTATGGTTTTATTTTTACTCTCTTGACACCTAAAGCCCTGGTGATGTGGTCTTGTCCAGTTACTCATTCTTCTGACACAGAGTGTAGAGTGTTCAAAGTCTGAGGCATTCCTCTTCAGGTTGCCAACACTGCTGGGAGTTCAGGGAAGCCAGGCTTTCTCTCTGAAAGGCCACTTTACTCAAATGACAACAGAGCTAATGCAATGACTCTGTGGGACTTTTACCTTTGGAAGGTTCTGGAATGCACCTGATGTCAGTTCAAATGACAAGCCACCTGAAAGTAAAGGGATATGGTCATTTAGCACCTTTGTGGGTTTCTTTCAATCCTCTGACTGTAATAGTGAAAGTATTCTCGTGTGTCATTATTATTTAAATAATGGAAACTATTGTGTGTTATTTGAAGACAAAAAGCATATCAGTGGGATGTTAGTCAGTAATGCATTATCTCTAAAATTCCATCTGTTAACTGCACAGTTAACACTTCGTTTATAGTTGGCATTTGTCAGGAATTCTCTGCAGGTACCCATAGTAAGTCTTTCTTTAAAAAGAAAACAGTAATGGGTTTGATGTAGTACAAACCCATTAATTATAATACATTTGTAACTTATTGTTACATGGGGTTTAGATGCATCAATATTCAAATGACGTCCCTCAAAATATAATGCTGGGATTCAATTCCAAATCCTATCCCAGAGGCTGACTTAAACAAGAATTTATAATTCCACAGTTTGGGGGAGGCAAGGCGGGGTTGATCCTGGGTTTCAGAAAGCCCTTTGCTTGCTAAAAATTGTGAAGATTATGTCTGAAGGCAGAAGATGGAGATGGGGCAAGGATGATTTTCTCTATGTCCAAAGTTGGGGGGCAGCTGAGGTTGGGGAATGAAGCCAGGAGTACGAGGTGGGGAGGACTGAACCTTGGAGACTGACCTGTTCAATGAAGAGTTTTAAAGTAGTTTTCTTTGCAGTGTGGAGCTGATCTTTTTCTTCCACTTCTGTGAAATCTTGAGAAAAACCTCTATGGCTGACTGAAGTTTTCAGCCTGCGTACAATTTTTTTCAGACTTGTGAAGAGTACGGAGTTGAGAAATGAAGCTGGCAAAAAGTGAGAAATGCTGTAGGGGTATATCAGGCATTGGGGCCTGTCTCACCAACAGGACATGGAACCTGGTGCCGAAATGTGGAGACCTGGAGTCATGGTTACGGGATGTGGCAGGGGGTCAGAGAAAGACTCAATGGAAGACCATGCATGTGCCCATGGAGGCCCAGAAAGATTGACGCGTGTTCCAGGACACATTCAAGGCCAGACTTAGGAGACACAACTTTTAGATTGAAATTAGATTGAAATTAGCAAAGTCAGAAGCTTTGGTCCGTGGAGGAGGCCAGAGGGTTGATGGAGAGATAGAGTTACTATAGTGTTTGGTCCATTAGGGACCCGGGAGAAACTGAGATCATTTCTCCATGGAGTAATTCTACAGTCAAGAAGACAACCTGTCAAACTGCATTTCCTATTATTAACAAGCATAGGGAACTAAAAGGGACTGCCTGAATCTAGAATCAAAAGGAACAAAGTCCACACGGAGATAGCCTCCTAGGTATTTCTGGAGTATACAATAGTTACATAAACCAGAATCCTAAATCTGCTATAGGAATCATAGGATTCTATGTTTGCATGCTGTGTGCTTACCGGATCGTGTAAGACAAGGAGGGTGTTCTAATAAGCCGTGGGTACCAGAATGGCTTTGAGGGAGTGGAATTAAATCAACAGGGAACTATAGGCAATAGTTCTAGAGCTGGCTTTCTTAATACCACTAACTACAAATTTCTTATTATCTCTACTGTACTGAAAATATATTCACTCTTCAGGTTAGTGGTTTCTGGACTTTCTCCCTTGCTTTCTTTTTAAAGTAGATTCCATGCCCAGCACGGAGCCCAACAGACGGCCTGAGATCAAGACCTGAGCTGACCGAGATCAAGAGTCTAATGCTGAACAGACTGAGCTGCCCAGTTGCCCCTGGACTTTCTCTTTTTAAAGCAAGGAAATGTTTTCTTCAAAAGAAATCTTACTTGGAACCCTAATGCACAAAGTAGACACCAGTGGAGCTTTTCCAATTGAAGTGTGTTGGTGGTACGCAGAGCAATGTGCTCTCTTTATCCCAACACTTTCTCCCTTGGCTTCCTGCCTCCTGCATCCCTCCAAGTTCAGGCCTCTTCTAAAACTTTGTGACTCTGGGAACACTGCATGATTTAAATAGATATAGATATTAGTGAAAACATATACATAAAGATTTTTATTACTATATTTTAAAATTAATATTACATACATTGTTATGTATTATCAAGTTATATTATTACATATTAATATATATATATTTATAAAATATAAAACCATACAGCCTAGCCCAGTGGCAGGAAGAAAAGATATGGAACCTGACTGCATACACAGATGGTGGAGGCATAGCAGGTCCGTTTGCCGGGAGTCAGTGCCCAGGTCTCAGCTGAAGCCACGGGGCAGAAATAAGGTGCACAGGTCCTGGGGCTCCCCATGACCCACAGGCAGCAGCAGACAGCCCTCCTCTTCCTGCCTCTGGAGGGTTCAGGTGAGTGAGACAAGGAGACAGGAGGTGGGCACCTAGCCCTCACTTCCCTGGTCCCGCCTGCCCCGGGGTCCAGTGCCTCCTTTGTCCTCCTCAGTGAGACTGAGGTCTCTGCCCTGGGCTATGGGGAGTGTGACCTTGCTGACCCCTTCGAAGTGGTAGATTGCCACACAGTGACCTATACGGGGGGCGGGGGTGAAGGGGGGATGAGGACTCTTCAAAATCGTCACCAAACTCTGTGTAGATGAGGGCATCCTGACGCTCCCTGAGGGGGCCCTTCTGCCCTCCTCATTTCGAGATCTGTTGCTGCTGCTGCTGCCTGGTGGGGGACTGGCTGGAGGGCTGGAGCCTGGGGGTGTCCCTGCGCCCGGTCAGGACCTGCCTCTTAACTTCGGCCAGCCAAGCCTCATACTTCCGCCCTTGCAAAGTCAGCAGCAACGTGTTGCTCAGTATTTCTGGATATGAAGCGGCTCCTTTTGCACATTGGCTAGTCAGATATTCAAGAAGTTCTGCTTCGAACCTCAAAAAGGCCACACCGCGCATGCGCACATGAATGTCGTGACGAAGCCACTAAGAAGTTTAATTACAGACTATGATTTTTGACTCCCTGATTATTGTACTCTGGACAGGAAATGACTGGTTCTGTCTTAACTTCAGTCAAAGGGTCCCTCACGAGTTGCTCTGAAGACACTGCAAAGCTGCAAGTCCTTTTACTGTCTATTTTGCCAAAGCTGTACCTGTTTTCCATATTGAAGATACTGCCGCATGGATCCTGAATCAAACCTCAGCTTGAGACAGTAAAAAATATATAAATATATCTAGATAGAGAGACTGATACTCTGGTCTCTGGCAGTGAGTTTGGGCTGTGAATGTTTTCCAGTTATCAAATCTTACAAGTTATAGTTTCTATTATAGTATGTTTCACTTAATTATGCTGGGTAATTATTTATTGTCTATTACGACTGCGTGCAAGGTTTTGTGTGGACATATGTTTTCATGTCTCTCCAGTACGTACCAGGAGTGGAACTGCCAGGTCACGTGACATCTCTATGCTTAACATTTTGAGGAACTGTCTGATTGTTTTCCAAAGTGTCTGCATCTTTCACATTCTCACCAGCAACATACGAGGGTTTCAATTTCGCCACATCCTTGCCAACACTTTATCTGTCTTTTCCATTATAGCTATTCCAGTTAGTGTGAAATGGTGTCTAATTTTGTTTTTGATTTGCATTTCCCTGATGGCTAGTACTGTTGAGCATCTTTTTATGGGTTTATTGACCATGTATATATCTTTTTTTAGAAATGTTTTTCAGAAACTTTGCCCAATTTTAAATTAGGTTGCCTTTTTTTTTTTTTTCAATTGAGCTTAAAGTTTTCTGGAAACTTATTGAGTTTATGTGTTCTGGAAACAAGTCTTTTATCAGATATATGATTATGCAAAATGAGCTGGCAAGTGTTTCTTCCCTCTTCTATTTTTTTGGAGGTGTTTGCGAAGAATTGGTACAAGTTTTTCAAATATTGGGTAGAATTCATCAGTGAAGCCATTTAACCCTAAGCTTTTTATTGTGGGAAGTTTTTTTGATTACTGAATCAATTTCTATACTTACTATGGATCTATTCAGATTTTCTATTTCTTTCGAGTTGGTTTTGGTAGTCTGCATTTCTCCTAGAATATGTCCATTTTGTGTATGTTATCTGATTTGTTGGCTTACAGTTGTTCATAGTATCCCTTTAAATTCTTTTTATTTATGTATTGGTAGCAATATTTCCTTTTTATGTTTTTAATAATGTGAAACTTCTTTCTTTCTTACTAAATCTAGGTAAAGTTATGCCAGTATTTTTGATCTTTTCAAAGAACCAACATTTGGTTTTATTGATTTTTTTGTTCTTATACTGTTTTATTATTTTCACACTAATCCTTATTCCCTTTCTTCTGCTTGCTTTGTGCTCAGTGTTCTCTTCCTTTCCTAGTGACTTAAGGTGAAAGGTGAAGTTGTGGATTGAAGATCTTTCTTCTGGTTTTAATGTATGCCTTTGCAGCTGTGAATTTCTCCGACGCATCCTTCCCTACAAGTGAGCGAGGGTGAAGGTGGTCAGAGCTATAATATTCTTGGCAGGCTATGACTGGGAGTCAGCCTCTGCCCTATGGTGCGGACTAGGTGGATGTAGGGAGCCCTGACTTCTCAGCTGTTCTCACTACGAATGTAGCTTCTTCATACTATTGTTGGTGGGAATGAGAAATGCTTGCAGACTGCCTTTCCGAGATACTCTAAGCCTTGATTGGGAGTCTTAGAGGAAGGGGAGACCTGTCTTCCTGGCCACATCTGCTTGGAGTGGAGTTTCTGTCAAACTTAGCTGGCAGAGGGCTGGGGATGGGTGGGTTATAGCCCAAGTGCACATTTCTTATTTTTCCTACAAGTTTTAGTGGATTCTCTTGACTAAATTATGATTCACTTGTAGTATGTCCTTAGGAAATTCCCAGAAATTTAAAAATTAAAAAAATAATTTTCATGACGTTTTCTTGTTTCGCTGAGAAGTTGGTCCATGGAGAGGTCCTCATGTTTTCATCACAGAAATGGAACTCCAGAAACTGCTTTTTAGAATTTTAATTTTGCTTTAAGATTATATGAGATATTTACATGGTTCCAAAGTCAAATCTACAAAACAAGGTATCTTTAAAAGAGAACTTATAATCCCTCTACCCTGTTTTATCCTTCATTCTTTGGGGACCACTAAAATGTTGTTCTTTTTTTTTTTTAAATGTATAAATGAATATGCTCTTTAGAAGGTTTGTATTTTTTGTTCTCATGGTTGCCTTTAAACTATGTATAAAACACTTAGTGGGACCCTGGTGGCTCAGTTGGTTAAGCATCTGCCTTCGGCTCAGGTCATGATCCCGGAGTCTGTCATAATCAGACTGTATTATAAATTCTATTTTGTCTCCCCATTGTTGAGTATTACATCAGTATATCTTTTCCATTTTGGTTGTCTGAAGCTCATCATTTAATAAATTCTTAGGGAGGATTTCTCGAAACCATATTCCTGGAATTCAAAGCCACTAGAATATGGTTCTTGAACTTGAGGCATGGGGTGCCTGGGTGGCTCAATTGGTCAAGCGTCTGACTCTTGATTTCAGCTCTGGTCATGATCTCAGGATATTGAGATCAAGCCCTGCCTTGGGCTCTGCGCTCAGTGGGGAGTCTGCTTCTCTCCTCCTTCTCCCCCTGCTCGTGCTCTCTCTCTCTCTCAACTAAATAAATAAAGAAATAAATAAATAAGTCTTAAAAAAAAAAAAACCCTGACGATCAATTTAGTGGAATACAAAAAGCCTTGGTCTGCACTTTCTTTTTTTGCATATCTTAAACTATCATTCCATTGTCTTCTGGCATATGGTGTTACTTCTGAAAAGTGAGATGACAATTGACTTTATTAGTGACTTGTTATTTTTGCTGAATGCCCAAAGGTTCTCTTTTTTCCCTTTTGAAGACTGTGTTCCTGGAATATGCGTCAGTACTGACAGTTGTGGGCCAATTTTCTCAAGTACCCAAGTCAGACTGAAGTCTTTTTTAATTTAGGAAAATTCATTTAAACTTCATATGTATTTGTTCTCATCCATTACTTATTTTTTGGGGGACTCCTTATAAGTATATTGGGTCTTACTTTTGCCCTCAAAAATTACATTTTTTGTTCTAAACATATTTGCTCTTGGGGCGCCTGGGTGACTCAGTCAGTCAGTGTCTGCCTTCGGCTCAGGTCATGATCCCTGGGTTCTGGGATCGAGTCCCTCACCAGGCTGCTTGCTCAGCGGGGAGTCTGCTTCTCCCTCTGCCTGCTGCTCTCTCTCCCTCCCTCCCTCTCTCTGTGACAAATAAATAAATAGAATCTTTAAAAATAAAGATTTGCATGATCTATCTTTCTTTTGAAAAGTTTTATAAAAAAATAAAGGCGTGTATTTTTTTTAGTTCCATCACTTTTTTCAAATATTCCTTTTCTCCAGTCACTTTATTTCTAAGTTTTCCTAATTCTGATTTATGTTCTTCTTTACTACTTTTTGCAGTTAAGTTACTTATTTTCATTATTTTTATTTTTTATTTAAAAAAATTTTTTTTTAGAGAGAGAGGAAGAGAAGGGGGGCACAGAGAGAAGGTTTTATACTTACTTTTAAGGGGCAGGGGTGGGCCAGAATATGTTTTCTAACTTCATAACTCAGAAGCTCCTCTGTCTGCTGTTTTTTGATAAAATGATTAAAACATGGCCTATTTTCTGAGCTCTGGTTCCTCTGCTCTTTCCCCATGTTTACCCGGATTTCTTTTTCCTTTGCTCTGATATCCTGCAACCTAGATTGTCACCAGTTTTTCCTTAATGAGAAGTTTGCTCTAGAAATGAGCTCAGGGTTTCAAGTTTTGAGAATTCCAAGAACGGAGACCACGTCAGCACGTGCTGACCTTTCCACAGGTTACCTTGCTCTCACCTGCGAATGAGAATTCATAAAATCCCCTGACAGTCTTCGTGCTTAGAGAGGAACTGTTGGTGATTTTGGATTCCCTTTTTTGCAGGGCACTCAGATGCCCCATTTTGCTCTATTTCCTCCCACATAAGCGCGGACACTCAGTAGGTCTTATCGCTGTTGCTGGTTCATCCTTACTTCTCATATTTTGGGGTTCTAAGAGCCAGTTTTATTATAGATCCTTATATTATTTTGATATACTTTATTTATTAAAAAAATTTTTAGAGCTTTTATTTATTTATTTGAGAGACAGAGAGACTGTGCATGCGCACAAGTGAAGGGGGAAGGGCGGAGGGATAGGGAGAGGCAGGCTCCCTGCTGAGCGGGGAACCCTACCTGAGGCTTGATTCCAGGACCCTGACCTGAGCTGAAGGCAGATGCTTAACCAACTGAGCCACCCAGGCAACCCTGGATTTTATTTATTTTAGAGACAAAGAGAGTGTGAGCAGGGGGAGGGGCAGAAGGAGAGAATCTCAAGCGGACTCTAAGCTGAGCATGGAGCCCAACTCAGGGCTCTGTCTCACGACCTTGAGATCATGACCGGAGCTGAAATCAAGAGTTGGATGCTTAACCGACTGAGCCACTTGGGAGTGTGTTTTTACCCCAGAGATCACCATATGAATAAATATGTGACTCCCTTGGGCTTCTCAGACCACACCTAGTAATCATTCTGTACTTTTTCAACTTTGTTGTGAATCACAGAATGCAGCTTTGGAAGCAGAGGGGAGATAGCAGATAGACTATCTAGGGTTTTGCCACAGTGGCCGGCCTCTGAATTTGCCTAAACCTGATGAGTCTGTTTGTTTATCTAAATACTATTGTATTTGAACTTTATCTCTGAGCCAGTTCTAAAGCACTTCAGAAGGGAGAGGCGGGAGTTTAGGATCATTTCAACTCTGCATTAAAAAAAATATTTTCCAATATAGAAAATTAATGTCCTTACCCTGTGAAACTCTTAACCTTTTGAAATCACTATGTTCTTAAATAACCATGCTTTGATCCTCTATTAGAAGTAAAATCTGCGAAGTTCTTTACTGGAAAGGTATTTGATGATCTACTTTCAAGATGAGTCTAAAGTTAGAAGCTAATTTTGTATATAAGAGGGAAGAAACCACCGTTGATTCATGGTCAGTGTTTCATTGTCGGAGGAGAGGCTTGTAATTATACACTGAATTTCCAAAGTCGGTTTTTTATATGTATGGGTTTAAAAACCGTGAGTATTTTCCTGAACTGCTGAGGTACAAATGTGGGGCATATCCTACTTTAGGAAGTTGTTCTGTAGTAAAATACAAGACTTGGAGCTATTTAAAAAAACCAATGCCCTAGTATTGTTTGAAAGTTTCATTTGCCTAGGGACAGAATAATTCACGGGATTTAAAAAATTGCAGTCATGGCTTTGACATTTCTAATTTCTTTAGTCCAGCTGTTAATTACTAAAAATGTCGTTTAGATTTTTCTGTGTATTTCTTCATCAACAAGTAAAAGCTTTTGATTACTATTGCATGGGGAGTCACATGGATAGGGAGAGCTAAGAAATAGGAAAGATTGAAATAAAACAAAATGGAAATTATAAAGATATTTGCTTGGATGTATTTTATTTTATTTATTTTTTTAAAGATTTTATTTATTTATTAGACAGACAGAGATCACAAGTAGGCAGAGAGGCAGGCAGAGAGAGAGGGGGAAGCAGGCTCCCCACTGAGCAGAGAGCCCAATGCGGGGCTCGATCCCAGGACCCTGGGATCATGACCTGAGCTGAAGGCAGAGGCCTTAACCCACTGAGCCACCCAGGCACCCCATGCTTGGATGTATTTTCAAGTGTTGAGTTCACACATCACAAGAAACTTGATTTCCTTAAAGATTTAAAAGCTGGCAACTCAATGTCTATGAAAAGGTTATTTCATTCCATTCAGTGTTTTATATAATTTTTTCTCTTAGAAATATAGAACAGGGATGCCTGGTTGGCTCAACTGGTAAAGCGTGAGAGTCTTGATCTTGGGGTTGTGAGTTCGAGCCCTACACTGGGTATAGAGATTACTTAAATAAAGAAACTTAAAAAATTTAAAAAAAATATGGAACAGTTTCTAGCTTGGTCCCCAAATTCCTTAGTGCCATATCTCCCATGGTCCTGCTCTCTGTTGGAGCGGGGACTAAAGGGAAACCAGAAAAGTAGGATTCATGATCTCTGCACCGCTGTGAGCTTCCAACATCAGCAGAAAGAACACGGCAGTGAGAGGAGAGAAGCAAGTGAATAGTTCACCACTGGAGAAGTCCTGAACCCCTCTCTAGAGATTGCCTTCACCTTTGTGCTTTTGTTAGTAGAATCTTCCATTGCATTCTCCACTTAGCACATTACCATCCATATACCAAGTAGGCACTCAATGAATAAACAAAACAAAATCCTGCCCAGTCAAGATAAAATTCAAATGTTGCTTCTTCTACGAAGCCTGCCTTAATCCTTGGTCAGAAATCATCTCTGATACTTCCTGTCTCTGACGACCCATGGAGTTCCTGTATGATATCTGTTTCCATACAGATATCATACTCCATAATTCCATACTCCATAACTCCAAAGCTTACCCTAAAGTCTCTAACAAAGTTTAAGGCTGTGGGAAATTGCATTTCTCATTGGTGGCTGCATCTATGTATTTATCCCATCCCACTGATTCTTCTTATAGTAGGATTGACACTCCTCCCCCCCTGAAATGGGGCTGCTGGGAGTTACAGTCCCTCTTCTTGAATCAGGGCGGGATTTGTGACTGTGATCCCATGTGACTTCTGAGGTTGGGTCACAGAAAGAAGAGAGCTCCTCTCCTTCTGCCTCCTCCCTGATGCTTACCTCAGAATCCAGAGCTGTGGGACGCCTGGGTGGCTCAGTTGGTTAAGTGACTGCCTTCGGCTCGGGTCATGATCCTGGAGTCCTGGGATTGAGTCCCACATCAGGCTCCCTGCTTGGCAGGGAGTCTACTTCTCTCTCTCTCTCTCATTCTCTCTCTCTCAAATAAATAAATAAATAAAATCTTAAAAAAAAAAAAAAAAAAGAATCCAGAGCTGTGATGTAAGGAAGCCTAGGACTCAGCTAGATCTGTGACCCAAGACCAGCATCCAACACCAGATGTATGTGAATAAATCCTCAGATGATGTCAGCCCCCAGACTTTGAGTCTTCCATCTGAGGCCACGGGCATTGTAGAGAAGGGCTAGACACACCCACCTTGCCCTGCCTGATTTCCTGATGCATGAACATTGTGAGAGATAATAAAGGACTACTATTGTTTTCAAGTCAATTAAGTTTTAAGCGAATTCAGTTATGCACCAATAAATGGTTAACCAAGTCAAATGTACATGAGGGTTCATGTGTAAATGTTTTTTCATCTTCATCGCTTTTCCTACTCCTGACTCCTAACTTCTGCAGCAACCAGGATGATGGTTTGCACACACGAAAGAAACCATATTTCTTTAAATGACTATGAAGATTAAATAAGATCACACAGAAAAGGATCTAGCAGAATGATCAGTAATATGAAGTGATCAAGAAATATTAACTGAATGTGAAACTGCTAAATGAGTTATTTATTTTCTAGCTTTATTAATGTTGTATAAGTTTAATGTTGTGTAAGTTTAATATGTATGTGTTGATTTGATAAACTTATATATTGCAAAACAACTGTTAACTACCATAGCGTCAGCTAACAGCTCCAACATGTCATATAATTACCTTTCTTTTTTTTTTGCAGGTGAGACTCTTCAAGATTTACTCTTTTAACAGCTTTCAATATATAATACAGAATTATTAGCTATAAGCACCATGCTATACATTAGATCCCTAGGACTCGTTCATCTTATCACTGAAAGTTTGTACCCTTTGACCAACATCTCCCCATTTCCTCTACCCCTCAACCACTGGTACCCACCATTCTACTTTCTGTTTCCATGAGTTCAGTATTTTTAGACTCTACATATAAGTGATATTGTACAGTCTTGTCTTCCTCTGATTTATCTTACTTTGCCTAATATCGTCAAGGTCCAGCCATGTCACAAATGGTAGGATTTCCTTCCTTCTCATGGCTGAATAATGTAGTCCATTATATATTACATTAAAATATAATATAATAATGTGACATATCACAATCACATCTTCTTTATCCATTCATCTGTTGAGGGACACTTAGGTTTTCCATATCTTGGCTATTGTGAATAATGCTGAATTGAACATGGGAGTGAAGATATTTTTTCAAGACCTCGTTTTGATTTCCTTTGGATATATATGCAGAAATGGGACTGAAGAATCATACAGTAGTTCTTTTAAATTTTTTGAGGAAACTCCATTTTGTTTCACAGTGTCTGTACAATTTACATTCCCACCAACAGTGTACAAGGGTTCCCTTTTTGTTACATCCTTGCCAACCTTTCCTTGTAATCTCTTGTCTTTTTGATGACAGCCCTTATAACAGATAAGCGGTGATATCTCACCATGGTTTTGATTTGCATTTCCCTGAAAATGATTGATGTTAAGCACCTTTTCAGGTACCTGTTGGCCATCTGAATAACTTCTTTGGAAAAATGTCAATTGTTTTCTGCCCATTTTAAAACCCAGGTTTTTTGTTTTTGTGTTGTTTTTTTTTTGTTGTTGTTGTTGTTGTTTTTTGCTATTGAGTTGTATGAATTCCTTATATATTTTGAATAGTCATCTCTCATCAGATATATGATTTACAAATCACTCCATAGGTCACTTTTTCATTTTGTTGATTGTTTTCCTTGCTATACAGAAGCTTTTTAGTTTGATGTACTCCCACATGGTTATTTTTGCTTTTGGCCCTTTGCTTTTAGTGTCAAATCCAAAAAATCATTGCCAAGACTAATGTCAAGGAGCTTTCCCCCTATGTTTTCTTCTAGGAGTCCTACCATTTCAGGTTTTAAGTCTTTAATTCATTTTTTTAAAAATTCATTTTGAGTTAATTTTTGTGAGTGCTATAAGACAGGGGTCCAGTTTCATTCTTCTGCATGTGATTATCCAATTTCCCCAAAACCCTTTGTTGAGGAGACTATCCTTTCTTCACTGAGTATTCTTGGCTCTCTCGTCAAATATTAGGTGACTGTATGTGTGTGGATTTATGTCTTTTGATTCAGTTCTTTTAGTCTGTAATCTATTTTAATGTCATTACCATGTGGTTTTGATTTCTATAGCTTTGTAGTATAGTTTGAAGTCAAGAAATGTGATGCCTCTGGTTTTTGTTCTTGCTTAGGACTGTTTTGGCTATTTGGAGTCTTTTGTGGTTATATGCAAATTTTAGGATTGTTTGTTCTTTTTCTGTGAAAAATGCCATAGGAATTTTGATAGGGATCATGTTGAATCTATAGATGGCTTTGGGTGGTATGACCAATCTAACAATATTAGTTCTTCCAATCCAGAAACATGGGATAGATTTCCATTTATTTATGACCCCTTTAATTTATTTTACCAAAGACCTATAGTTTTCAGTGTACAGATCTTCTTTTTTTTAAATTCCTAAGTTTGTTATTGTTTTTGAAGTTGTGGTGAATGGGACTGTTCTTTACTTCTATTTCAGATATTTTGTACTTAGTGATTAGAAATGAACTGATTTCTATATGTTGGTTTTGTATCCTACAGATTTACTGAATTCCTTGATTAGTTCTAACAGTTTTTGGTGGAGTCTTTAGGAGTATAGATATATAATCACATCATCTGCCATAAAATACAATTTTACTTCTTCCTTTCCAATTTGGATGTCTTTCATCTCTCTCTCTCTCTCTCTCTTTTAGCTTAATTGCTCTGGTTAGTTCTTCCATCACTACATTGAATAGGAGTGGAGAGAGTAGGCACCTTTGTCTTGCTCATGATCTTGGAGGAAAAGCTTTTAAACTTTCACCATTAAGCATGAAGCTAGCTGTGGGTGTGTCATATATAGCTTTTATTATGTTGAGTTGTGTTTCTTCCATACCCAATTTGTTCAGTGTTTTTATCATGAGAGGACCTTGTACTTTGTCAAATTTTTTTTTGCATCTATTGAGATGTTATTTATTGATTTGCATATTTTGAACCACTCTTGCGTCACAGGGATCAATTCCACCAGATCATGGTGAGTGATTCTTTTAATGTGCTCTTTTAGTTTGCTAATATTTTGTTAATACTTTTTGAATACATTCCTTTAGGCCAATATATTTGATGAATATATAAATATATTTATATATTTATATTTATACTTATATATACAAATTTTTGTATATGTAATTTATACATACAAATTTTATATATTTATATATACATATATATTTAATATATTACTATATAATATATATTTGGTGGATATATATCATATATTTATGTATTCATATATTTATATACTCATCAAATATATTGGCCTAAAGTTTCCTTTTTGTGTAGTCTCCTTATCTGGTCTTAGTATCAGAGTAATGCTGGCCTCGTAAAATGAGCTTGAGTGTGTCCTCTCCTCTTCCATTCTTTGGAAGAGTT
Source organism: Mellivora capensis (assembly GCA_004024625.1). Taxonomy (NCBI): domain Eukaryota; kingdom Metazoa; phylum Chordata; class Mammalia; order Carnivora; family Mustelidae; genus Mellivora; species Mellivora capensis. The sequence continues at coordinate 13,982 of PISX010009697.1, read as the reverse complement.
TGAGAAGGACTGGTAGTAATTATTCTCTAATATTTTGTAGAATTCATCCAGGAAGTCATCTGATCCTGGGTTTCTTTTTGGGAGGTTTTCAATTATTAATTCAATCTTTTTACTCATTATTGGTCTTTTCAGTTTTTTTTTTATTTCTTTATGATTCAGTTTTTGTAGGTTGTATGTTTCTAGGCATTTACCTATTTCTTCTAGGTTGTCCAGTTTGTTGGCATATAATTGTTCCTAGTAACCTCTATGATCCTTTATATTTCTGTGGTATCAATTGTAATGTACCCTTTTTTGTTTCTGTTTTTGAGTTCTCTCTCTTCTTTCTTTAGTTTGTTTAGCTAAAGGTTTCCCAATTTTATCTTTTCAAAAATGAGCTCTCAAAGTTTTATTGCTCTTTTCTATTGTTTTTCTGGTCTATGTAGTTTATTTCTGCTTTAATCTTTGTTATTTCTTTCTTTCTGCTAACTTTGGGCTTTGTTCTTCTTTGTCTAGTTCTTTGAGGTGTAAGAGTAGATTGTTAATTTGAGATCTTTCTTTGTTCTTAATTTAGGCTTTAACTGTTACAGATATCCCTCTTAGAACTGTTTTTGCAGGATTCCACAGGTTTTGGTATATTATGTTTCCATTTTTGTTTGTTTTTAATTTCCCTTTTTATTTCTTCTTTGACCCATTGTTTGCTGAGGAGTAGTATGTTTTTCAACTTATTTGTGAATTTTCCAGCTTTCCTCTTATTATTGATTTCCAGTTTCATGCCACTGTGACTGGAAAGATAGTTGGCATGATTTCAATCTTCTTAAATTTGCTAATACTTGTTTGTGACCTATAAGATGATCTATCCAGAGAATGTTCCTTTTAAACTTACGAAAAATGTGTATTCTGCTGACATTGGGTGGAATTTCTGTATATGTCAAATGTTAGGTCCATTTGGTCAAAAATATGATATATATTTTTCCTTGTCCATTTTATCTGAATGATCTATCCATTACTGAAAGTGGGTATTAAATTAATTACTATTATTATTTTGTTGTCTGTTTCTTCCTTTAGATTTGTTAGTATTTGCTTAATATATTTAGATGTTCCCATATTAGGTACATAAATATTTATGATTGTAATATCTTCTTAATGAATTAACTCCTTTATCATTATATAATGGCCTTATTTTTGTCTGGTAACTATTTTGGCTTAAATTCTCTTTGTCTAATATAAATATAGCTACCCCTGCTTTCTTTTGGTTCTCATTTGCATGGAATATCTCCTTCCATCTCTTACTTGAAGTTTATGTGTGTCCTTAAAGCTGAAAATGGTAGCATATAGTTTGGTTTTGTCCCTTTTAGTCTAGCCAGTTTAGGGGATAAACTGAAAAATCTTATCTCTTTTGATTGGAGAATTCAATACATTTACATTTAGAATAACTATTGATAGGTTAAGTACATGCTAGTGCCATATTACTATTTTCTGGCTGTTTTGTAGTTCTGTTGTTCCTTTCTTTTTCTCTTGCTGCCTTCCTTTGTGGATTGATGAGTTTCCATAGTGGATGCTTTGATTTCCTCTCTTTACTTTTTTGAATCTACTGTAGGTTTCTGCTTTGTTTTTACCATAAGGTTTACTTGAAACATCTTACAGGTAACAGTGTATTTTATAGTGATAACTTTCACTGCATACAAAAACTATACTTTTTTTTAAAGCTTTTATTTATTTATTTAACAGAGAGAGAGAGAGAGAGAGAACAAGTAGGCAGAGCAGCTGGCAGAGATAGGGGAAGCAGGTTCCCTGCTGAGCAGAAAGCCCTATGCAGGGCTCGATCCCAGGACCCTGAGATCATGACCTGAGCTGAAGGCAGAGGCTTAACCCACTGAGCCACTCAGGTGCCCCAAAACTATGCCTTTTTATTGCCTCTCTTTTATGCTTTTGATGTCAGAATTTGCCTCTGTACTCACTGACCAATTATTACACCTATAGTTTTTTTTTGTGTGTGTGTTTTTGTTTTTTTAGAGAAGGAGAGAACATGTGAGCCAGGGTGGGGAGGTGGGGGAGGGGCAGAGAGATAATCCCAAGCAGGCCCCATGTCCAGTGCAGAATCTGACATAGGGCTCAATCTCACGACTTTGAGATCATGACCTGAGCCAAAACCAAGAGTCAGATACTTAACTGACTGAGGCATCCAGGCACCCCACAGCTATAGTTATTTTTATTTAAGATTATTTATTTATTTATTTATTTGACAGAGATCGACACAGGAGAGAGGGAACACAAGCAGGGGAAGTGGGAGAGGGAAAAGCAGGCTTCCCAGTGAGCAGGGAGTTCAGTGTGGGGCTCGATTCCAGGACCCCAGGATCACGACCCAAGCCAAAGGCAGATGCCTAATGACTGAGCCACCCAGGTGCTCCTGTAGTTATTATTAATATTCTTGTACACCTTTTTTTTAAATTAGAGTTCAGTGGTTAACATTCCACCATAATACAGTATTAGAACATTTTAAATTTAACTATATCCTTTACCAGTGTGTTGTATATTTTTATATGTTTTCACATTACTAATTAGTATCCTTTCATTTCACTTGAAGAACTCTTTATAGCGTTTCTGGTAAGGCAGGTCTAGAGGAGATAAATTTCCTCAGCTTTTATCTGTCTGGGAAAGTCTTTATCTCTCTTTCATTTCTGAAGGACAGCTTTGCCAGGTTAAGAATTCTTGATTGACATTTCAGTACTTGAATATATCATCCCATTTTCTCCGGTTTGCAAGGTTTCTGCTGGGAAATTCACTGATAGTCTTCTGGGGGCTCCTTGTAAGGAAGTTCCATTTTTTTTTTCTCTTAATGCTTTTAAGATTGTCTTTGTTTTTGATTTTTGATGGATTTTAAAATAAGATTTTATTTATTCATCTGACAGAGACAGAGATAAAAGGGGAGGGAACACAAACAGGGGGAATGGGAGAGGGAGAAGTAGGCTCCCCACTGAGCAGGGAGCCTGACACAGGGCTTCATCCCAGGACCTTGGGATCATGACCTGAGCCAGGCACCCCTAATGGACTTTTTAAAAGATTTTATTTATTTATTTGAGAGAGAGAGAGAGAGAGTGAGTGAGAGGGAGAGAGAATCTGAAGCAGATTCTGCATTGAGCACAGAGCCCAATGTAAGGCTTGATCTCACAATCTTGAGATCATGACCTGACTTGAAACCAACTAGCTGCCCCTGATTTTTGATGGTTTTATAATATGTTTTAGAGAGAATCACTTTGATGTGATTTTATTTGGTGACCTCTGAGCTTTATGAACTTGGATATCCAAATTTCTCCCCAGATTTGGGAAGTTTTCAGGCATTATATCTTTAAAAGTCTTTTTTTTTTTTTTAAGATTTTATTTATTTATTTATCAGAGAGGGAGGGAGAGAGAGAGCAAGCACAGGCAGACAGAGCGGCAGGCAGAGGGAGAAGCAGGCTCCCCGCCGAGCAAGGAGCCCGATGTAGGACTCGATCCCAGGACGCTGGGACCATGACCTGAGCCGAAGGCAGCCGCTTAACCAACTGAGTCACCCAGGCGTCCCAAGGCATTATATCTTTAAATAAACTTTCTGCTCTCCCTTTCTTTACTCTCTTTCTGGAACTCTAATAATCTACAAATTGGTTTCTCTGATGGTTTCCCATAGATCACACAGGCTTTCTTCATTCTTTTTCATTCTTATTTCTTTGTTCTTTTCTGCCTGGATAATTTTGAAGTCCCTCTCTTCAAGCTCACAAGTTCTTTTATGTGCTTGATCAAGTTGTTGATGCTTACTATTACATTTTTTTTCATTTCATGCATTGTATTCTTCAACTCCAGAATTTGTTTGGTTCTGTTTGTGTGATTTTTATATCTTTGTTAAACTTCTCATTGCAACCCTATGATGTTTTCCTGATTTTCCTGAATTGCCTTTGTTTTCTTGCAACTTACTGAATTTCCTTAAAATAACTATTTTGAATTATTTATCTGGTAAGCCAGAGATCTTCATGGGTTTGCGTATGGTTACAGGAAGCTTGTTGTGATTTTCTGGTGGTGTCATGTTACTTTGATTTTTCCTGTTTCTTCAAATTTTGCATTGCTATCTTCACATATGAAGTAGTAGTCATCTCCTCCAGTCTTCACTGTCAACTCGAAGGCAGAGGAACTGTTTATTTTTTTTGCTGCAGCAGTGTGCTGACACTTCTTCTCTGTAAACCTGGACTTCCACAAAGGCTCTCTCATACATGGGTAATTGTCTAAGTCAGTGTTCTCTAGGAGCTTCTGCACCATAGCCACGAGGGGCTGAAACTTGTTCATGTGCTGCTACAGGACCCACAGCTCAGACCTAGGTCCATCTGCCTATCAGTCAACCATTGCCTGATGCACTGGTTGGGAAGACTTCTCCTTGATTCCTTAGCAGATGGTGCTTCATCCCATAATGACCTCAAAGACAACTTTTTTCATGGATGCCAAATTATTGTTGTTTTGGGAGACAAAAATGAGGGACATCTTTTGCCACCATGATATTGATGTAACTCTTCATATAAGCAAATTATGACTTTGCTTCCTTTGTATATCATGTCTGTGTGACAGAGAAGGAAACAGTCTAGTTTAACAAAGTCTATCAGTTTAACAAAGGCAAGTCTCATCTGTTAGTAAATGTTAGTGGAACCAACTGCAGTTGTACAAAACAGCTAGTTAGTTAAGATTTCCACTTCTTTTCTGGTTATTCTATGTTATATTTATATCCCTATTCTGTTCTGTCTCCCATTTCGTTTCTTTGCCTTTTAAATTCTCAGACAAATTTAAAGTTCACATTGGATTTGTTTATTTGGTTAAGGCCTATGGAAGGTTTGATTAGAATTTCTTAAATGGCAGGGCACCTGGGTGACACAGTTGGTTGAATGTCCAACTCTTGGTTTCGGCTCAGGTCATGATCTCAGTGTAGTGAGAATAAGCCCCACATCAGTGAAGTCTGCTTGGGATTCTTTCTCCCTCTGCCCCACCCCATGCTCTTTCTCTCAAATAAATAAATAAAATAATAAAATAAAATAATTTTTTAAATGGCTAGTGAAAACTGGTTCTCATTTCTATTTTTGTCCCCTCGTACAAGAAATGTTTTCAAATACCACAGGGTTACATGGAAACATGTGGGTCCTGTAATCATTTGCTAACCTTTCAAATGGATGTTCATGAAATATTTCTTACATATTGAAGAGTGGGGTGATAGAAGGTTGTTAGTGATAGAAGACTGAAGTTGTTAGATGGGCAGCTCATCTGTGTATGAGCCTGAGCGGCTGTGATATCTATTACAATTGGCTATCATCCCAGTCCTCTCTAAACTGTATTCACAGTGAAGAATTCAGCCTTCCCAAATAGAGGGTGATTCCGTGTTCTGTCAAAATCATACAGAACATATTCTGTGCCAGCTTTTTGTTTTGTTTTGTTTCGTATTTGGAAAAGACATCATCTTTTTGAAGAAGGCAGATCCCTTTGCATGTAGTGTAGCGTGTTTGTAGACCTGATGTCAGGAACGCTGGACATTTTCTCTGTCTGGACACAGTTTCTCTGTGCTCCTCCCAATTACCTTCCAAATAAGACAATAAGAGTGTAGGATAAAATTACCTTAAAAATTCTTGTCTGCTATATGATTCCATCTTTTAGGTATATGGAGCTGCATGATAAATTTGTATAGAAAAAAAGAAGAATATGTATCAGTTACAAGGGAAATTCCAAGGAATTAAACCTATATCCTTCAGGTTAGTTAAAATATTATTCCGATTTGTAAAAACTCCATGTGATTCAGAGCTAATACCTTAAAGATTTTTACAAAATCTTGGTGAGTTGAATCAATGAGTCATAGATCAGAAACCACAGGATTCATGAAAAAAAAAATGAGAACCTAATCTATCATTTGCAAGGTTGATCAAATCACTGTATAATTTTATTTTTATTTACTTATTTAATATATTTATTTTAAAGATTTTATTTATTTATTTGAGAGAGAGAGAGAGAGAGAGTGAGCACAAGCAGGGGGTGCGGGGGGAGCAAGAGAGGGAGAAGCAGGCTCCCCACTGAGCAGGGAGTTGATGTGGGGCTCGATCCCAGGACCCTGGGATCATGACCTGAGCTGAAGGCAGATGATTAACCAAATGAGTCACCCAGGCACCCTTTATTTACTCATTTTAAAATATTTACTTATTTAAAATATTTATTTATTTATAAGATATTTACTTATTTACTTTATTAATGGAATATTACTCAGCAATCAAAAAATGAAATCTTACTATTTGCAATGATGGAACTAGAGGGTATTATGCTAAGTGAAATAAATCAATCAGAGAAAGGTATTTATCACATGAATTCACTCATGTAGAATTTAAGGAACAAAACAGAGGATCATAGGGCAAGGGAGGGAAAAATAAAATAAGATGAAATCAGAGAGGGAGACAAATCACAAGAAACTCCCAACTATAGGAAACAAATTGAGGGTTGCTGGAGGCAAGGTGGGTTGGGGGATGGGGTAATTGGGTGATGAGCATTAAGGAAGGCATTTGATGGAATGAGCACTGGGTGTTGTATGCAACTGATGAATCATTGTACTCTATCTCTGAATCTAGTAATGCACTATTGATTTGTTTATTTATTTTAGAGAGAGAGAGCACAAGCAGCAGGGGCAGAGGGAGAAGGGAGAGAGAATCTCAGGCAGACTCCTTGCCCAGTATGGGGCACTGTGCTTGATCTCACAACTCTGGGTTCATGACCTGAGCTGAAACTGAGTCTGATGCTCAACCAACTGAGCCAACAGGGTGCCCCAAATCACTGTATAATAAACAATAAAATGTTAATGTCTACATGAGGGAAATGTGATGATGTCATTGATGCAAATGCATTACTAGATTTTATGTATATAATTCTCAAAAATTTGTAGTCTGTTGCTATAAATACATAATGGAAAATTTCACCCAGAAGATAATTTTTATGATTATGAATGTTCAATGTTTGCATGGAAGAGAAGTTTACTTGTTGACCAAATTATGTTTATTGAGAAATAAGTGACAAAACAAATAACAGAATGACACTACAGTCATGAAAAAACTGAGATGCTCAACAGTTAAACTGCTAAGACACCAGCTGAAAATCAGACAACAAAGAAGTAAAAGGGATGAGTTCTAATAAAGTGAGAACATTGCTATGGGGAAATTGGGTGAGAGACATTCATAGTTTGGTTTTGCAATTGTTTTAGGCTATACAAATTACAAAGCTGAAGCCAGAATTTCAAGTCTAGAAAGAGACATTGGATACCTAGCTACATTGAACTATTTACTAGAGTGCCCTATTTATGCATAAATACTATATTTTTTAGCAGATTAGATCTAAGATTTAACATTTATGAGATTATTATGGCTTAAATAAAATGTAGCTATAAGAAGTTATTTTTCTTGTTGTTTTTTTTTAAACATTTTATTTATTCATTTGACAGAGAGAGACAGATCACAAGTAGGCAGAGCAGCAGGCAGAGAGAGTGGGGGAAGCAGGCTCCCTGCTGAGCAGAGACCCCCCCCTCCCCATGTGGGTCTCAATCCCAGGAACCTGAGGTCATGACCTGAGCTGAAGGCAGAGGCTTAAGCCACTCAGCCACCCAGGTGCCCCTATTTTTCTTGTTCTGAAGATTTTCTTATTGATTTAATTTTCTTTCACCTTCCTTCTTTTTCTTCTCTTTCTTGTTTAAACTGCAGTGCTGAGGTGAGATATAGGGCATACAGTGCTGATTCTTTTATAATAGTTTGAAATTTCTGTCTGCTAATTTTTAGAAAAAATTTTATTTCATTATATTAATCAAAATTAAGGAATATTACAGAAAATAACTGTCAAGTTATCACCAAATTATGTCAAGTTCAAGGAAGTCAAAGAAAGGTAGCCTGGGTGGCTCAGCTGGTTAAGCGACTGACTTCAGCTCAGGTCATGATCCCGGAATCCCAGGATTGAGTTCCACATCAGGCTCTCTGCTCACCAGGGAGTCTGTTTTTCCCTCTGATCTCTCTCCTCTCATGCTCTCTCTCTCTTTTTCAAATAAATAAATAAAACCTTAAAAAAAAAAAGAAACATGGAAGAACTGTTTTAAACTGCAGAATTCTAAAGAGTTCCCGGTTAAAGGCAGCACATGATCCTGGATTTGATCTTGAACTTGTAGAATTTTTTTCTACAAATGGAATCGTATAATTTGACAAAATGTGAATGGGTCCAGTGAATTAGATGGTTATAATATATCAGTGTTAATTTCATTATATATATGGTGGTGCTGTGATTGTGTAGAACAGTGTCTTTATATTTTAGGAAACATCCACCAAAATATTTAGAGTCACATTTGAAATTTTTTCTCAGTTCAGAAAAAAATTATATATGTGTATGAGAGAGACAGACAGACAGAATGAGAAAACAAATGTAGAAACTATTTGCCATTGGGGAAACGCAGCAGAGGGTATCCTGGAATCTTTATACTATTCTTTTAAGTTTTTAATAAGTTGGATGTGATTTTTTAAGTAAAAAAAAAAAGAAAAAGAGAAAATATTTTCTACAATATTCTCCACAGCTTTCAATTTTTTGGTGAAAGAAAAATCAAGATAAATTAGCAAAAGCTAAAAGTTAACTACTCAGCTTCAGTAAATATTCTTTGTAATTTGCTAAAATTGACTTTTGATTTGAATGATCTCATTTTGAATAACAACTTTTCAAGGCAGTTTATGACTTTTTGCTCTCTGCTTGTGTCATGCAACATATAAGATTTATGAACCCTTTTCAAAACAGTTTTGCAATATAAAAATTCCTAATTTTGTGTTTTTAAAATTTATTTCCCCTAAAATTGTCCTAATAAAGGGTCTTCTAAAACTTTGATAAAATATTAGACTTCTGGGCCATGACTTGAAGCTTGACAGAAACATTGCTAAGCAAATGAGACGTGGTCCATGATCTTACTTACAGAATATTTTAAATACTCAACTTTAGGCTGAATTTAACTCAGATTTTTATTCCCTATGCTACACACATTAATGCTTTCATTTATTTTCATTTTGCACTCTTAATAACATATGGATTTTGCAAATGGCCTTTTTTCCTCTTCCTCTCCCCAGCCCTCCCCACCATTATGTTAGATCTTAGACATTAGATTGATCTCATCTTCTGTAGCCTCTCCCCGTCCCAACACACTATCAGAATATAATCTTTCCTCATGGAGTCACATAGTAAAGGCAAAAATAAACAAGTAATTCGATTAAACAAGTAATAACAAATAAGAATTTCTTAGAAGAAAATCATCTTAAGTTTGAAATTTATTCATACAGTTACAAAGTTAAACAATAAATCGCCAACAAAATTAATTCCTTGCTGTTGTTATTTTCATTCTCCTTGGAGTTCACTGAGCTTCCTGGATGTGTAGATTCATGTTTTTCATCAAATTTAGGAAACATTTGACCATTATTGTTTCAAATACTCCTTTCCCTCTTCTCTCTTGCCTCTTTTTCTGGAATTTCCATTGCACATGTTTTGGGATATGACTTTTTTTTTAAGATTTTATTTATTTAATTCACAGAGAGAGATCACAAGTAGGCAGAGAGCAGGCAGAGAGAGAGAGAGGGAAAGGAGGCTCCCTGCTGAGCAGAGCCTGATTCGGAGCTCGATCCCAGGACCGAAGGCAGAGGCTTAACCCACTGAGCCACCCAGGCTCCCTAGAACAAAATACTTTTAAGTATATAGAATGGAATATTCAGGCACAAATCTGTCAATGTTTAACAAAAAATATTTTTTTTCTGTAGGTGTTATCATATAATGGTTTATATTTTCTGTGGCTCTATTGTTCCATTTAAAATATAGAACTGAGAATATAAACTAAAATCATTCTGTTCATTTACTGCTAACAAAACATATAGGAAATTGTGCCCCTGAGGGGCGCCTTGGTGGCTGTCGTTAAGCATCTGCCTTTGACAAGGTCATGATCCCAGGGTCCTGGGATCGAGGCCCACATTGGGATTCCTGTTTAGCTGGAGGCTTGCTTCTCCCTCTCCCATGCCCCCTGCTTGTGTTCCCTCTGTCTCTGTCTCTCTCTGTCAAATAAATAAAATAAAATAAAATACAATAAAATAAAATAAAATCTTAAAAAAAAAAAGAAATTGCCCATAGTTTTTCAGACAAGATCTATTCCATAGTTAGTGAGTTATAATTGGACTGTGAATTTACTCAAAGAAAATGCCTTGATTTAAAATTAAAAGTTAAATCAGAGTGGCTGGGTGGCTCAGTCAGTTAAGCATCTGATTTGATCTCAGCTCAGGTCTTGATCTCAGGTTGTGAGTTCAGGCCTGCACTGGGCTCCACATTGGGAATGGGGCCTACTTAAAAAAATTAAATTAAATTAAGAGTTAAAGAATCATTTATGTTTACACCCAGAGATTTGGGGGCTTTCATTTTTGCATACCAGATCATACCTTATAGTTCTCTTTCTTATTTTTATTCATATGATACAGCATTATAGCAACAGAATAATGGAAGAATCAAGCTTTGGAAACCCTAACTTTAAAGGAAAACTTTGAATTTGAAATGAATAAGCTAATGATTTTTGAGCTCTTAAGACAATGGAGTTACGTAGCTATTGCTGGACACTATTGATACATGAAGAAAGAAAATGGCGGGCTCAGGTTAATCTCAATTTTTACAGGGAAATGTAAGAATGAGGGAGCTTCTGTGCCACCACACCTAAGCCCTAGTCTCAGTTATCTTCATCCACAGGCAGAGAAACAAGAAAGCTCAAGGTCAGGCACAGGACTGCACTGTAAATGACAGACCTTCAGAGGATGCTTAATTCTCAGCTGAGACAGGTTGCCTACACCAAGGTCAAGGTGCTGATAAGGAAGGGATGAGCCTGTGAAATCCGAGACTGGGTGTCTGGCTAGAATCTCCTGAACTTTCCTGCCCACAGCCTCGTGTTGGGAGATAGACCCAGTCAGGTTCCTCTGCAAAAGCCTTAAATGGGGCAGGCATTTAAAAAACAATGCATACCCTCCTTAAGATCTGCCTCTACCTTCCCCTCTTGGACATCAGTCAGCGTTTAGTGTTGAAGCTCAGCGTATCCTGACTATGGTTGCTCAGGTCCTGCTGCGGGAGGAGAGGAATTATTTGCTAAAAGAGCAGCAGTGTCTGGTAACATGTACTAGCAGGAACCGGAAGTGTCTGCCTGGAAGTAGATCCCGGGATTGTTGAATCAAAGGGTCAGAAGAGAAATCGAGGCAAGGGAGAGGTTGTCGCCATAGGGACACTCTGGTGACACAGTAAATGGCACCCTGGCAAGGGACCTAGAAGACTCTTAATGCTCTGCTGGGATGGCTGCTCGAGGTTTGAAAAGGCGAGGACCCTCGTTGAACGAAGTACAGATGCCAGAAATGCTGTGCTGGGGTCAGAGCGTCTGCTTGCTCTTAGCCCATAGATTTAACCTGGTGAAACGTTGGGGAGCATATATTTCTTATAACAATCGCCAGAGTTGCTCTTAGGGAGAGAACTGTCTTTAAGTGGAAGGTGAGGGATGGTTCGGGAAGAGGGCATGACTTAGCAGAAGCCAAGGAAACAGGGACGCCGGGATGGCTCTGTCAGTTAGACGTCTGACTCTTGGTTTCAGCTCAGGTCTTAATCTCAGAATCCTGGGATAGAGTCATGCATGGGGCTTGAGTCTGCTTGGGATTCTCTCTCTCCCTCTCCCTCTGCCCTTCTTGCTTATGATGTCTGTCTCTTTCTAAATTATATAAATAAAATCTTGGGAGTGGGGGCAGGGGAAAGGAGCTAAGGAAACAGAAAAGAGAGTCAAATTTTCCAGTGTGGGGAGTGGCTAGCTATGCTTGTTAGCTGAGCTGGTGGCTTGGAGAAGGGAGGAAAGGAAGAAGACAGGAGGCCTTGCCATGAGATAGTGCGACAGCAGATACTAAGCTGTTGTCAGAAGTACCCAATAAATCCCTCTGTCTTTCCAAACTGCCAATCACACAAATGTCTTGAGTGCGGTGGTATTTCCTGGATATTGAGGAAGAAATCTCAGTGCCACGCCTGAGTGGAGAACATAGTTCTGAGCAGCACAGCTCATTGAGATATTCCCTAAGATGAGCCACTGTAGTGGGTTCAAGAACTTGACAGAGGAGTTGACTAGAACAAAAGCACTCCTGGACTTTGCAGGGATCCCTGGGGTGGGAGAGGGAATTTCCATTATCTGTCACAGGGGCTTTGAGCTCATCTCCCCTTCAGAGGTGGGTAGCCTCTAAATGAGATCTTGGTTCTACCAGTCTGGGGGTTCAGGGAATGGTCCCTGGAAAGATCAGTGTCTTGCAGGTTCTTTTCTGAAGGATGGGATTGACTAAGCATGCAGTCCAGTACAACGGTGAAGGTGTAAGTCAGGTTACTGGAAACTGAGGGATTTCATGGGGAGGGAAGATAGAGAGTACACATTGGTATGAGTTTAGCTATGAGTTGTAGCATGAAAATGGGAGAAAACCAAATACAAAGGATAATTGACCATAGTTGGGCAGATCACTTAAAAAATTTTTTTCCCATTTGTCTTCTGTAAAGAGAAAAATTTGTCAGGGGATGTAAGTTTAGCTTATAATTCTATACTTGTAGTAATTATTGTGTTCTGTAATCTAGCATGCAGACACATTTGCTTTATTTATTTATTTTTTGAAGATTTTATTTATTTGTTTGATAGAGAGACAGCAAGAGAGGGAACACAAGCAGGGGAAGCGGGAGAGAGAGAAGCAGGCTTCCCGCTGAGCAGGGAGCCCAATGCGGGGCTCCATCCCAGGACCCAGGGATCACGACCTAAGTCAAAGGCAGACACTTAACGAATGACCCACCCAGGCACCCCAGGCACATTTGCTTTAAATCTATATTATGGATCTTTATAACCTCAGTTTGCTCATGTCTTTATTGGGAGAATAAGTACTCTAGCCTCACCAGATGTTTCTGCACTATTAAGTACATCGTAAATGGCAAATACTAAATATATAATCCCGTTTAGTATGACTTTAAAAAAACAGAAACACACACAAATACTACAAGATTTTTATAAATGGACAAATGAGGCACATAAAAGTGAAATGGGGTGCCTGGGTGGCTCAGTTGCTTAAAAATCTGCTTTCAGCTCAATTCATGATCCCAGAGTCCCAGGATCAAGCCCTAAGTCAGGCTCCCTGCTCAGTGGGGAGCCTGCTTCTCTCTCTGACCCTCCCGCCTCTTGTGCTCTCTCTCTCTCTCTCACTCTTTCTCAAATAAGTAAATAATTTTTTTAAAAGGTGATTAATTTTCCTTTCAGGATTAGACAGCAAAAGAAAATTCCCAAGATCAACTCTATAGTTTTTTTCACCTTTTTTAAAAAAAGATTTATTTATTTATTTATTTATTTGTCAGAGAGAGAGAGAGAGCGAGCACAGGCAGGCAGAGAGGCAGGCAGAGGGAGAGGGAGAAGCAGGCTCCCTGCCGAGCAAGGAGCCTGATGTGGGACTCGATCCCAGGACGCTGGGATCATGACCTGAGCCGAAGGCAGCCACTCAACCGACTGAGCCACCCAGGCATCCCAGTTTTTGTCACTTATTGTACTTGTTTGGATACCCATGTTGTTTGGGCTGTGAATTTTTCTCTTTCACTGAGTTATTTCTGTTTCAGAAATAGGATTAACGTACCAAAATAAAGCATAAAATACACAATCTTCTTCATGATTGACTCAAACATAGCAATGAAAGGATCTTTTTTTTTTCCTGTTTACTTTACTTTTTTTTTTCTAAATTTTTTTTTATTTTTTATAAACATATAAAGTATTTTTATCCCCAGGGGTACATGTCTGTGAATCGCCAGGTTTACACACTTCACAGCACTAACCATAGCACATACCCTCCCCAATGTCCATTACCCCACCCCCCTTTCCTGACCCCCCTCCCCCCAGCAACCCTCAGTTTGTTTTGTGAGATTAAGAGTCACTTATG